>JBAMJV010009803.1:0-2500 GCA_037951105.1 Echinarachnius parma
TATTTCTGTAATCCGATATTTTTACTGACTGATGTGTGAAAATTCCATGGTAAATGAATATCATATGACCAAGTAATGAGCAAAAATGCTAAGTGATATTGGCTTAATACTCGTCGCACTGACTTTGTGCACAGTTATATAATTATCCACTAGATAATTATATATTTAAAGGGCGACTAAATTAAAAAATAAAAACGCTTTGGTTGATCTATGATAATGAATACATCACATATCTGTTGACTATTTCATGTACATTTCTGTCATATTTTTTATATTATTTTTTCTACTATTTTTATTCTACCTGCTAAGATCCACCCCTAAAAAAACCCTACACTATTGTAAACAGCTTATAACTGGTGGTCAGTTGACATACCAATGTCTTTTGTTCATCTAGCTGACTGATGGAATGGTATTGTGAGCCGGTCAGAGAAGTCAAGACAATAGCTTCTGGCAGGGTTTTTCAGGGGTGAAGCTGAGCAGGTAGAAAAAATAAATAGAAAAATTAATATAAAAAATATGACAAATATGTACATCAAATAGTCAACAGATATGTGATGTATTCATTATCATAGATCAACCAAAGCGTTTGTTATTTTTAATTTAGTCACCCTTTAAACACTTCAATCGTACAAATCTTTGCAACGGAAGAGAAATTTTGAAAACCAAAAGCTGTTCCATTCTTTTATTGGAAATACAAATACATTGATACGTAAGAACCACTGGATTTCCAAATAAGTGTTGATGATTTTGACAAAGTTAATAGATCACTTTAAAGTACCAGTAATTCATTTTTTCTGATTTCTGTATTCATCAATCCTCCATGACATTGAAAGTGCATACTTGTTTGTCAATAAGTGTATTCGTGACCTGTTATCATGAAAACATCTTATAATAGTCGCAATAATGAATTTTTCTGAATTCAGTATTCATCAATCCTCCAAAATCGTAGCTTTCGGGTGATATGTGTATATACCCTGGTAACAACAACCTTCTACAAAATGGGGAAGAAATCCACACTGACAATGTCATTTTTTTCACAAAGTGAACTACTGTATTTCCTTTTTCTCACAGCTTTTAATATGTCGGGCGACTTTATAGGAGTTTTGTAAGAACAGGTTACATAATCATATAGATTCTTAAAGGGATCTGGTAACATTGTCCAAATCCACAAATCAATACCACTTGGACCTCTAGTGGTTCTTGCATACCTCGTTGTATTCTCAATGATTACTAACGTGTAGAACCATGGGACAGGTTTGAGTTTTCCAAATTTCCCTTTCGTTCAAAAGTTTATTGACGATTTTAGTGTTCAGATTTGTAATAATCCACTGGAAAGTTTTAATAGTGTATCGGGTCAACGCAACAATTAAGTTTAGCGAGTATCAATTTGCATTTTCGCTCATTACTTGCCCTCTCTCCCAAACAATGCCGCTGTGTGTAATTCATAAATATATATATATATATATATATATATATCTTTATCTCTATAGCGGGGGTGACCATGTTCCCAAACATTGCATTTTCTGTATCAGAAATGTAGCCTCTATACATAATATCCAATACAGTGTGTGATATTTTGTATATCTGAACTAAGATAAGATGTGAGTGTATAATAGTGTTTATATAATTTATATAATTAAAAAAAAAAGATGTATGTGCGTGTTTGAAATACAGCCAGTTTATTCCGTCCATGAATTATATTATTAAACGGCATAGAGGAAACTGACCAGAGATAATTTTTGTATGTAAAGAAATGTATACTGTACTTCCACTGTATTTATAATAATGCATCATGTTTTGTACAGTATATTGAACAGAAATACATATGTATTTAGTGTCTTCCTTTTTTAATTTGCAAATGTACTTTATTTTGTATTAATCATCAAGATAATAGTAATTGTATACAGTTTTTTTGTGTAAGTATAAACAAGACTATCATGTATAAGTGTAAGAGTGCAGTGTCTTATTTTTAGTTGTCTAATACCAAAGGTTTATTTTGCGTAATAGTAATGATGAAAATAATTGTGGTGATGCTTCTGCTACTGCTCCTACTGCTGCTGATGGCGATAGTGATGATGATGATGGTGATGGTGATCATGGTGATGCCTTTATGGTGTTTTTGATGGTGATGGAGATGATGTGATGGTGATGGTGATGGTGATGCCTTTATAGTGTTTTTGATGGTGATGCCTTTATAGTGTTTTTGGTGTTTTTGATGGTGATGGTGATGATAATGATGGTGATGGTGATCGATGGTGATGGTGACTGACCATGCCTACACATGGGGGACAAATGAAGGGGGGTAGCCCTGTCAAAACAGAAATCGTGTGATGTGTTTGTTATTGAATGTTATTTAGAGTTGTTTATTCAATGTTGATTGGGTTTCTTTAGTCCATCTTTTTGTGTTCCTTACTGGATGGTTTGGCGATAACTTTATGACATTAATTGCTAGCAACGCACAGACTATAATCGTTTGATGTGAGTGAGTATTGCTATAAAT
>JBAMJV010009803.1:7500-36360 GCA_037951105.1 Echinarachnius parma
GTTTATTCAGTCATTAAAATGATATGCTCTTTCAAATTTTACACTCAGTTTTTCATTACCTCACAAACAAATATTTCGTGCAGCGCCTTCTCTACCAAAACCTAACTATCCCTTTAATTCATTTTTTTAGTGGGGGCTGTGTGTGTATTATGCAATTATGTTCGTTGATATAATCGTTCAATCAACGCGAAATCCAGTGTTATATATTATTTTTTCTCTCTCTATTATTTTGTTTTCTTCTCCTCTTCTATTTTCACACTCTGTATACTCTAAGTTCCTCTTTAAGCGCTTATAGCTTGTCGTTCTGCATCAAGCGCTATATAAATTCGTCATAGGCCTATTACTATTATTATTAACATGTTTGCTAATTACGCCTCTGCACTTCGTAAATCATTCGTTCTATAACACGAATGAACAGTACATTTGGTTGAATATAAGAGGGGTTTCACACGATATTCAAGTCGTGATTGCAATCACGATTGGAATAATTTTTCACTCCAATCCCGGTATTTTTTGACCGTGTGAAAGCAAACTAGAATCACGAATCGCGAAACTTGAATCGTGGTCCGGAGGTGTTTTCTAATCATGATTCACTAAAATCACAGTGTGAATCTCTAGTGTGAACGGCTTGACCTCCAAAACACGATTTGGGAGGCGGAGCTTACGTGACCTTACATGCACTTCCGCCGATAAACCGGGAGCTCTTCGCTTCGAATGCAGTGTAGTACCAGTGCTCTCCTTGTTTGATTGACAGGTACAGAGAACCACGTCTCCAGAATCGCGATTGTAATCACAGTCTGCATGAAGTCTTTTTTCCTCGTGTGAAATCAAGGCAACAGAATCACCGTGATTGTAAACATGATTACAATCATGATTGTAATCACGAGTTGGCTTGTGTGTGAAAGGGCTCTTAGTTGAACTATTCCCCCATAACCCATAAATATCATGTTGGCTATTTTGTTTTGTTTGTAACGCGATCATTGATGTTTAATTCCTTTTCTTTAGAGGGGGCTGTGTGTGAATTATGCAATTATATGTTCGTTGACATCATCGTTAAATCAACGCATAATGTAGCATTAAAGGGGTAGTACATTTTTGGTAAGGCTGAACTATAGTAGCCAAAACCTGCACAATTGAACATTACAAACTACTGTAATAGTTATAACTCCACCATGCTCGAAAGGTATACGAATTTACAAACAACTAAGTAAAACACCTGTTATCATTAAAAAAAGAGCCATTTCAACCATTTTTCATACAAAATTATGCATGTGATGTTTTGTTGAAATAATGATTAAATAGAGAAATAATAATAATAATAATAATATATTCGATTTATATAGCGCCTAATATAAAATTATCTCTAGGCGCTTTACAAAATTATACAGAATAAACTTTTTGAAAACTGTTGAAAAAGTGTAAGCATTTTTAATTTTGTTTTACAAAATCATCGAATAAATCTGGGTCCCAGATTTATTCAGATCGGATATATTTATTGATATTTCAGCCATTTCTAAACCGATTTTGATCAAATAAAGTTTATTCTGTTATTGAAATTGTATGCTCTTTCAAATTGTACACTCAGTTTGTCATTCTCTCACCAAAAAAAAGTATTTCGTGCAGCGCTCTCTATACCAAAACTGAACTAGCCCTTTAACATGTATAATTGTTATCTCTTAAATATTTATTTTCTTTTGTTTTCAAATTTTCTCAAATGCTCCCTTTAGTGTTTGCTAATAATTACGCCTCTGCTCTTAATTAATCAAAAATGTATATAGGCCTATCTAAAGACACCCTAAATATCAGGTTGGCTATTTTGGATTTAACGTGATATTGTTTTTATTTATAGTCGTTAATGTGCATAACAATGTTAGGTATGTTTAGTTGGCTTGATTGTTCAATTAGTAACGCAAAACTTAGCATTACATTAAGTTATTTTCTTGTCTTTTCTTGTTTTTCTTTTCTTTTCAAAATTGCCGCAGGTTGTTATTATTTTGATCATGAGCAATCTGAATGAGATGGGCTGATTGCGTTTTGTAAAATGAAGTTTTCCTCAAAAATAGATATTATAGTAATTTGATAATTTTATGAGCTAGGACGCTGATTGGACAGTTCCAATTCTTGTATAGGACGCTACAAAAGTCCTATCTCGCACTCCTGGGCAACT
Source organism: Echinarachnius parma (assembly GCA_037951105.1). Classification (NCBI taxonomy): domain Eukaryota; kingdom Metazoa; phylum Echinodermata; class Echinoidea; order Clypeasteroida; family Echinarachniidae; genus Echinarachnius; species Echinarachnius parma. The sequence continues at coordinate 9,668 of JBAMJV010009803.1, forward strand.
TGCCTTTTTGATACGGCCGGTTGTAGCAGCCACTCCTAAAGCCCCTCTGCAGACAGAACCGACTCGACCCGATCCGACTGATTTCAATCAGGCTAGAGTTGGGCCCGGTCGGTCGGATCCGATTCATCGTGCTGAATCGGCCCCAACTGGCATCCGACTGTCTCTCGACTAGCAAAATGTGTGTCGCAAGGCACTGAAAACTGAGCCGATCCGAATGAAAATCAGTCGAATCGGGTCGAGTCGGCTCTGTCTGCAGAGGGCTTTACGATTAAGAATTTTAGGGGGGCGGCCGCCCCCCCCCCCCCCCCCACCCCATCCCAAAAGTAAATATCTAGATAAAAGTCAGAAAAAACTACTCTACATGGGCAAAACCATGTCATACCGTACTCGGGCAAAACCATATCATATTCGGGCAAGGTAATGTTACATTCAGGCAAAGTAATTTTATTTTCGGGTAAAACCGTCTCATAATTCGGGCGAAATCGTGATATTTTCAGACTAAGCCATCAAAACCATATCATTTTCGCGCATCAAAAAGGCGAGGAAAATTATTCAGCCCCCTGAGAACAAAATGTTCCCCTATTACGCCCATGCGACCAACCGTCGGTCGAGAGGAATATACAGACTGATTTTTGTGTCTAATCATTATCATAACCCCGGCAGTGGGATATACACTAGCTGCAACCAACCTGGCGCACAAAGTGCATACTATCCACTCCCTGGGGAGCAATCCAGCTTGTGGAGCTTGGGGGGCTTCAGCCCCAAAGCCCGACCTGCAAGTGAGTGGTATTATAACTATTATTATTAGCATTATTGTTATTTTTTTTAATTTATTATTTTCATTACAATTGTCATTTATATCATAAAATGAACGACATTTAAAACTAAACACATACATGTGAGTGCTGAACTATCTGTATCATAACTAATTGTTAATTCAAACATAATATGTTTGTTAATTCAAACGAACGCCGTACCAGGGTTTTCTATAGCTCAGTCGGTATAAGAGCACCGGTCTAGCAATCCGGAGGTCTCGGGTTCGAATCCCGTTGGAATCCCATTTTCTTTGCTCTTCTTCAATAGTAACTAATTATTGACAGACCCCTTTATCCAAAGTAACAACTTGCACAGCATTTAGTTTTATTTCAATGGCCGTGACAGATTTGTGAAAGGGTGGACAAAGGAAGTTGATGACATGGCATAGTCACCGCGTATGAATACTATAGTAACCAAAACGTGTGGTATACCAAGGATGTACATTATAAAGACCTCCTTAGGTATATTTACAGACGAATTAATTGACTCTCTAAATCGCTGACTATAGGGGAAAAGGAATAATGGAAACTTAAAACAAAATGAAAAGAAGTTGAGCTCCGCGACGCGATAGAATTAGGGTAGGATTTCCAAGAATACAATTAAAACAAATTAAAACAAAACATCGTCCCTCACCTTCCGTCGGAAGCGTAATTATCATGATGGTATTGCGAGCGTGAAGTGTTAATAAACTTCGATCTTAAATACGTACTCAATAATAATTAAAGAGATCTAGTAACTATATTTTATTAATGTGCAAAAAGTGATGAATGGATGATACAATATGTATGATCTGATATGTCCACTGTGAAAATTTCACGTTTAAATGGATGTTATATATAGCTGAGTAGTAAGCGCAAATATAGTGATATTCGCTCACTCATTCATTGCACTGACTTTGCATACAGTTTTACCTTTCCAGTTGATAACTAAAAATCTGAACACTTCAATCGTAAATATCAAAAAGAAAATTCGAAAGACCCAAACCTTTTCCATGCTTCTATTGGTAATACGAATACAACAATGTATGAGAGGACCACTAGAGTTTTAAGTTAGTTTGGTGGATTTGTAGAATGTTACTAGAACCCTTTATTGTGAGTATATGAGCTAGGTTTTGCACCATCACACACGATGTACATTTTATTTCTCGCTGCGTTTATATTGTAAGCCAGAGCCCAAGTGAGATTCTAAATCTCAAGATGCGCGTAGATTTAATGTTAAGCCAACTGTCAATCAGTTATTGAAACCACAAAAATATTACCTCAAAACAACTACAAGATATTAATCGTTTGCAAAATATTCTCCTCTATTCTGGCGTCGACTTCAACAAGGTGAAGCATTTCTTGTGGAAGATGATTTCTGTTAATGGAAATTGGATTAATTTACAATAAGGTTGAATTGAAAACCGAACAATAACAATTGCAAAATGCCATTAAAAAAAGTATGGGTATGACGTACACGTACCCACGGGGTACCCACCACTCGTGGGCTTTATATATAGGCATGATGATAAGGATACGATCGACGTTTTTACTCTGATACTAAATGCGTGCCATACCTTTCAATTCCGATAGTTTAATCGCAGTTAGAACGATAATACGACTGCATTATCCCTTTTCTGCATAAATAGGGAGACAAGCTCAACAAAAGTCAGCAGTTATCACGATTGAAGGAAGATCGACGTTTTTACTCTGATACTAAATGCGTGCCATACCTTTCAATTCCGATAGTTTAATCGCAGTTAGAACGATACTACGACTGCATTATCCCTTTTCTGCATAAATAGGGAGACAAGCTCAACAAAAGTCAGCAGTTATCACGATTGAAGGAAGAGCCGACGTTTTTACTCTGATACCAAATGCGTGCCATACCTTTCAATTCCGATAGTTTAATCGCAGTTAGAACGATAATACGACTGCATTATCCCTTTTCTGCATAAATAGGGAGACAAGCTCAACAAAAGTCAGCAGTTATCACGATTGAAGGAAGAGCCGACGTAGCCCAGAAGCAGCTCGACGAATTCCCGCCAGTTATCATCCCGCAAAGTGTATAACATTACCTACCAGCCCAGTTTATAGAGAACTCCGATGTAACCTGATAGTCGTTGGACATCCTTCTCTTCCTCCTCCTCCTTCTCCTATGATCAGAGCGAGCCAGATCGAGCGAAGAGACGATTCACGGCAAACAGCCAGGGGCTGGCAGCAAGCCATAGTTTAAAAAAGTAAGAATATTTTTTTTTAATCTTTGATTTATATTGATTAATTTAAAAATATTGTCGGGATAATAGATAAAGAACTATATGATTTTAATAAATTCCCAATCTTATAGAGTAATGATAAGTAACATTTTACAATTATTAAATAAGATTGCCGAGACAATTTATAAAGAACTGTTATTTTAACCATTTTTTCGAATACGATAGAGTAAAAATGTAGATTTTTTTTCTATGATTTATAAATATATTAAACAAGATACTCGGAGTAATTAAAATGATCTATTAACTTTCTCGAATTTAACCCAAACCACTTGGTGTTTTCACGCTTCTCTTCTACCTTATTGTTTGGATAATGGTAACATAATTATTACATGGGTTTTTTTAATTATTTTTAAGTGTATCCCTAATTATGGAGATATTCATGATATAATTGAAAAGCATTCCAGAACGCTGTTTAATTGTAATATAAATCAATGTGCAGTATAGGTGATCAAATCTGACTAACACTTGCATATTTTTCGCTAGATAAACGGCGTTCTTTTTTTTCTTTTCTTTAAAAAAAATAACACTTTCACACATCATTAGTCTGAAAAATCACTTTTGGAAAATCGTATACAGTTAAATACGTGTATTTGTTTAGCTCATAATCCTTTATAGTACAATTAAAGGGATAGTTGAGTTTTGGTAGAGAGGGCGCTAGACTACTTTTTTTTTTGGTGAGGTAATGAAAAACTGAGTGTAAAATTTGAAAGAGTATAATATTTAAATAATAAAATCATCTTTGTTTGATCAAAATCGGTTCAGAGACGGCTGAAATATCCATAACTATAACAATTTGTAATAAAGCTGGGGCTCCAGGTTTATTAGAGAATTTCGAATCAGCCGTTAAAAATTCAAAAAAATGCTTTCTCTTTTCAAAAAGTTACAAAATAGGTATTTAAATAGTTGTTGGTTATTTCTCTATCTAATCACTATTTCAACAAAACATCACATGCACAATATTCTATTCAAAATGGTTGAAACCGATGAGTGTGTACAGAGCGCCCTCTTACGTTTTAACGGCTCTTTTTGAATGATCATGATCTTTACTTCGTCATTTGTAATTTTGTGTTCCTTTCTAGTTATAACTCTTAGTTTGTAATGTATAATGATGCAGGTTTTTGTTACTAAAATTTAGTTTCACCAAAACTGTACTCTCATTACCAGAACTCAACTATCCCTTATAGCTTTGATTGATATAGATTAAACAAGATCGTAGGGATAGTTGATACAGATGTTTTTATTTGCCCTTCTTTAACCAAATACAGAAATTGTACGATGATTCCTTAGATAAATTTCCTAAACTTTTTTTATGAACTATTTAGCGAGGTAGAGGACAAAATATGTTTTAGAATTACGAGAACAAAATTATACATTCTGAAGCAAAAGAACAATAAGTGTTTGAATGATAAAAGTCTGTTCAGAAACGGCTGAAATATCCACCAAATTATAATCATTTGAATACCATGCGCGGGCATTGACGTGTATAACTTTCGCGGGCGTTTATTATAGGTTTTCCCGCTCAATTTTGCACTTTTTTCAATCGAATTCCTTTAGGGTCATTCGAATTCGCGCGTTGCCGCGTAATCGTTGGTATCGGTCTTCCAAATTCCGAATAAGTGCATGCGAATTCATGCATACGCACACGCTTTCGTGAATAGACACAGAAGTTCATTTATGGGCATTCGAATTCGCGAATGTGCAGCCAACTGTCAACGGCCTTTCGCGAATTCGAATGACCATTGATGAAAAGGTATGCACTTTGTGCAAATTCACTTGCTCCTACGTGATTTTGAACGACTATTTACGAATTCGAATGCTGCTTTGGTACGGCGATCGCAAATCGCGCGAATTCGTTTGCTCCTATTATCAATTCGATTGACACAATCGCGAAATTGAGCGGGAAAACCTATATTTTGTCCTCTACCTCGCTAAATAATTAATTTGAAGCGCCTCTAAACTATAACTACTATCCCCTTACCGTCGTTTTGTTCAGTAGGTCTACACGTTGATACAAAAAAAGTTTTATGCATAGGTTGCTAAAAAACATGGGAATCAAAATATTTGTATTAGTTCGTAGGAGCTTTATGATGCTTTTATTTTTGTAGGAGTTTTATGATGCTTTCAATTTTGTTTTTTTAAGCACTTTTAAAAACAAAACAAAAATAATATAGGTTTTCCCGGTCAATTTCGCTATTTTCTCATGCAATTTCATATCAGCAGCATTCAATTTCACCTCAATCCGCGCTTGGATCGACATATCGTCATTCAAATTCGTTTTTAGTCATTCATATTAAGTAACGGAGCAACCAATTTCACACTTGCGTCATTCCAATGTAAGCGATGGGCGCTCATTTTCGTTAATGGTCATTCAAATTCATCTCTAGCAGTCTCCGTTCTCATTTCGGTCATTCAAATTCGCGCATGGGCAAACAAGTTCATTATAATTTAATTCAAATTAAACATGTACAGTGGAAATGTTAGGACATGTAACATCAGGGTATATGGTAAATACAGTTATTTCGTGCATGGGCAATCAATAAACAAAATATGATGTAAATAAAGATACAGATTATGAAAAAAGATGATGATAAAATAAGATCAGATGATGACAAATAAGAAAATGTGCTGAAAATAAAGATCAAAATGGTGAACTGATGATAAAGTAAAAACAATGATTAACGAATAGAGGTAAAACCAGAAGAAAGCACAATGTGAAATTAATATAAAATTATTTAAAATTGACAAACAAGCCTAAACAAAATGTGACTGATGAATATCGAAAAGTGAATAATAAATGTTGAAAAGTATGTCTGAAAAGATATATAACTAGAAGGCCGACAAAGTCAGCATACCCACGCCTCCCATTAGCCCTGTTCTACCCCTTCGTCGGCCTCAACCCAGTCTAGATGTATTCAATATGTAAAAATGAACATCTGTTCATCTTCACATTAGTGTCGGGTCAATAATAATTATTAAATAAATAAATGTATTTTTCGGAAACTTACCAATTTCTTGGCGCTTCAAAGTTCAGATCAGCGTGTTGCAATTCAATTCCGTTCCGTATTAATTAACCCGGAATCGAAAGTACCGTACCATAACATATGGTACCGTGCGCGCGATCGCGATGCACACCTGGACTAAACTTGTTAGTTGCTGCTCGATTGGATTCAGCGCGAGCGAGGTTACCGTATACGTACCGCGCCTATAACGTGCAGATATTATTTAGGCACACACGTGCATTAAATACATACTCAAACTTCAAGGTTCCACAGAATTTGCAGGGGTCAACCAATCATCACCAAAATCTAATCGATTCTTCCATGTCACTATCCAAACATTCCCTGAAAATTTGGTGCAAATCCGTTCACCCGTTCTCTAGTTATCTTGTACACAAACAAACAAACAAAAAAAAAACAAAAAAAAAAAACAGACAAACAAACAAACATACGGAACCCTTTACATAACCCCCTGCCGATTTCATCGGCGTGGGTAACAAAATGAAAAGATATATAACACGATGTAATGGTCGAGACTATGTTAGGAAAAGAACGGTGATGATGATATAAAAGAGAAATCAAAGTCGTCGTGTATGTATGTGTGTGTGTGTATGTGTGTGTGTATGTATATGGTATGTTTATGTGTGAGTACCTATGGATGTTGTTTGTGTAACTTAAATTGAATGAACATGTCTGGAAATTGGTCACCCATGCATAAACGAAATTGAATGCACAAACAAGCGATTGTCAAGCTTGCCGTATTAAATTGAATGCCCATTTGTTGAAAATAGCGCCCAATGATGAAATCGAATGCCCATTTGCGAATTTGAAGTTCGCGATTTGACATTTGAGTGCCCATATACGAATATGGATGCTCGGAGTATGAATTTGAATGACCAAAGCGACTCATCCAAGGCAACTGCACGAAATTGAATGCACATAAACGAATTTGGGCGCGTAAAGTAGGAAATTGGCCGGGAAAACCTATAATAACTAGAAGGCCGACAAAGTCAGCATACCCACGCCTCCCATTAGCCCTGTTCTACCCCTTCGTCGGCCTCAACCCTGTTTTGCTTACCGATGCATCCTAAAAACATAGTGATCAACCGTTGAACAGAACGAGTGTATGAACTGTATGTTTATCTTAAGCGTATAAGTTTAAATTGCATGTAAATTGTCCACTTGAGAGGATCATCACCATTGTTCTGGTCATTGGGCCAGGATGTGATGCACAGACGTACGTTGTATCGCATACAGCAGGCTAACCAGCGCGTTTTAGGCACGATTTGGTGAAAATGCCTAGGCCAGGGTGTAGGCCGCTTGCTTGCGGCGCGGCAGCCCCATGGCGAGGCAGTGTACAAAATTATGAGACTGCACACTGTTTTACTTTTGTATAATCAATCCATTTTCCCCTATTTTCCTGATTCTAACCAGTCTAGATGTATTCAATATGTAAAAATGAACATCTGTTCATCTTCACATTAGTGTCGGGTCAATAATAATTATTAAATAAATAAATGTATTTTTCGGAAACTTACCAATTTCTTGGCGCTTCAAAGTTCAGATCAGCGTGTTGCAATTCAATTCCGTTCCGTATTAATTAACCCGGAATCGAAAGTACCGTACCATAACATATGGTACCGTGCGCGCGATCGCGATGCACACCTGAATACATACTCAAACTTCAAGGTTCCACAGAATTTGCAGGGGTCAACCAATCATCACCAAAATCTAATCGATTCTTCCATGTCACTATCCAAACATTCCCTGAAAATTTGGTGCAAATCCGTTCACCCGTTCTCTAGTTATCTTGTACACAAACAAACAAACAAAAAAAACAAAAAACAAACAAACAAACAAACAAACAAACAAACATACGGAACCCTTTACATAACCCCCTGCCGATTTCATCGGCGTGGGTAATAATAATAATATCTCAATTAAAACAATTTAGACCAAACGAAAAAAGGGATAAGACCGAATGATAACAATTTTGTTGAAAATATATTTGGAAAACAATACTATTTGTTGCTATTTATTTAATATATGGGCAACTCCAGCGTCACGGACATTACAAATCAGAGAATTTTCATGACTTTCCAATGCCACTACTAATTCATACCTCTAACTAATGTCTAATTTTCATTTCGATTACAAAGCAATATCCTGGTTTAGTATGCAAAAAAAGTTTCAGAACATTTATCCAATTCGTTACTGAGTAATTCTGCAAAATGTGCGCCGTCACGGACATTACATCTTTTGGACATGACTTTTTGCATCCATATACATCTTTGCAAAAGTCTGTAAGTTCTGAGACCTCACAAAGGTGATTTAGGTATTTAATTATATAACAGGCAATGATGAATTGAATCCAAGTTGTTTTGGGGGAAACGGGCCAGGCATATGTGATCTAGACAACCAAACATTGCGTCACGGACATTACATTTTCAGCGTCACGGACATTACACTTTTGTCTACTTTTTCTAAACTCAGAAATAACCCGCAAAAAATGCTCCATTGTGCATGAAACTGTTTTAATTGTACATTTGATATGTAATCAAACAGTTTTGAGAACAAAAATTATATTTCAATTTTTTTTAAATTAGCAAAAAATTATTTTAAAAATATTAATAAGTTTTTCCAAAATTATTGTAAAATTAGAAATTTGTCAACAGAATGTGCAGTAAACCAGATGATCAACTATTTAAAACAATATTATACATTTTTAATCAGGTACAATGGTGTTTTGTGCCAACATATTGTAAAATATAAAAAAAAAAGTTGTGTACATCATGGGCATAACACATGGAAAATCATGGACTAAAAGTATAATTTTTGCAATTTGATCATACAGGAAGGTAGTAGTGGCCCTGTTACTTGGGATTATCTTATTTCTTGGCTAAAATAAGACATTTACATAAGAAAATAATGCTTGATATTTTTTTGCTCTGCTTTTTTATACTTTTCACTGTGTATGTAATGTCCGTGACGCAGCCGTGACGTAATGTCCGTGACGCCATTCTGGACAAACCATCAAATATTTTAGTAAATGCTCTTGATATACTTTATGATATAACATTCTAGCTTTGCAAATGAATTTTGAATTAAATTGAATTAGGACTTCTGCTTCTACAAAAACTTTTATATCTAAAACGTCACGGACATTACACATCAATGTTGTAAGAATCAAGATTGTATCCAATAACAGTTTTCAAAAGGTAAATATTTTTACACAATTTCCTTTTCTATGATGTTAAAACAAAGCATAAACAAGACATTAGAAGTAGAATTATTGTTCTGAAGTGATCCATATTTTTAAATTTTATTTCACAAACAACGGATGCAAATTTCATCATTTTGGGGGGTAATACATAAACATTTTGTCCCAACTTCAATGGCCAAAAAAAAATATTCTGCATTGAATTTCAAACTTTTTTCCTTTAGTCATCAAAATATGGTTCTTCCTCATTACTATCCAGTAGTTAACAAGGCTGTCCCATGAGTTTCATTTTTCCATCCTTGGGTAACATTTTTCGTGGAATTGCCCATATGGTAAGTGACACATTAGTTTGGTTGCAATCATAGTGTAGGGCATACATGAACGTATTATGATATTTTCTATTTAGTTATTGTGTTTATTCATTTATTCAACATTGATAGGTTTGACATTTTTGGTATACTGCATCGATATTGCAGCTCCCCTCCTTAACACGTCGAGTACGTGTAATAAAATGTGCAGCAAATGCTAAATAATGCAATTTGACCGCAAAACACTAGGTATTGGCACTTGAAAGAAGATGAATAATTGATGCATCACACGCATAATGATGAACAACCCTGACATCCGGCGAAGATTAACCGATTCGTAATAGTTTTCTTTAAAGTTCAATGAAACTCAGACGATTCATTGCTTGCACTATAAGACACGAAATAGGATTAACAGCCTAATCTCTGAGAGTTTGAGCATTATTAATTGGTCAAGGAAAAAAAGAAAACTATGGCCCTTTGCAATTAGCCACTAATTTCTACGAGTGACTCAAATTGACAGCACACTCTGGCAAGCTTGTGGACAACTCCCATACGTTTTGTACACAAATTATCAATTTGCCTCAATTTTCTTAAACACTTCATTCGAGTTCAACTTATGTTTTGTAAGATATATTTATACGCAAAATATCATTTTGGGGAATGGAACAATATTACTATGAAGAAAACTTTTAAAAAAATTAAATAAAAAATGTGTGTCTCCAATTAGGGAGACTTACACATCCAACACTTCAATCTTACACATCTGTATTACAATGAATCAAAGTATAAGTGCCGAGCTATCGAACCTATAAAGCAGATCCTTTTTCGGGGCAGACAAAATTAATGACAGATACGTTACTGTTACATAAAGCTAAATTACAGAGAGAGGACCTGGAACAGGTACAAGCTCGGACGAACAAGAACAAAAGAGGGGACATCTAGAGGTGGAGAGAATCTGTATTACAAAAGACAAATTCGGAATAAAACAAAACATGATCCATGCTTCTATTTGTAATACGAATACAATTAATATGGTATTTAGACACTTTTAATCGATCTCTTTAAATCAATAGTGAATAAATTAGCATTGATTGATTAATTATTTTTAAACTTCCTTTATTTCCTCGTTCAATTTCCTTTTGACCTCCATAAAAAGTGTGTCAGAAATGAATCAACCCATCGGTGTACGTCGCTGACTGCAGTTTGAAAACAAGCGAACTATACACTGTAAACAAAAAAGATCGTTCTGTAAGTAATTATTACTTATTCTTCCAATTAGAATTTGAACAAAAACAAATTTTTGTCCTTCCTACTCACTCAATTTAAGTGTTTAAGTTTTTCAAACTTACAAACTTAAACATAACAACTCAGTAAATTCATATAAAAATGACAATAATACATTAAGTAGAAAAATAAACTAGATACATTTAAGTAATTTGAACAAAAACGTATACAAATAATTAAGTCATTTATACTTAAATGACCACATTGAACAAATTAAGTAACAATAACATAATAAAAGCGTACATTCAAGTTAAATTTACTTCATGAATATTCATGAACCAGATTTGCAAAGATGTCAAACATGTATCATTTTAAACTAATAATCTGATGTTAAATTAAGACACCTTTATGATGACAACTGAAAGAAATAATTACGGTGAATAATCAGTGGAAAAGTCCTTTTTCTGAAGAAAAAAAACACTTTTAAAAGTTATTTTACGGTTTTCTATTCGACTATTTACGAATATTAACCATTAAAATGTCAATTCAAATACACGCCATTATATAAGTTAATCATGCATGTCTGTATATACGGTATAGAAAGAGCAAATATAGGTTTTCCCGGTCAATTTCGTTATTTTCTCATGCAATTTCCTATCAGCATCATTCAATTTCGTCTAATCCTTGCTTGGATCGACATATCGTCATTCAAATTCGTTTTTATTCATTCATATTAACTAACAGAGCAACCAATTTCACACTTGCTTCATTCCAATCAGATCGGAGCTCATTTTCGTTAATGCTCATTTAAATTCATCTCCAGCAGTCTCCGGTCTTATTTCGATCATTCAAATTCGCGCATGGGCAAACAAGTTCATTATTTGGGTATTCAAATTAAACATGTGCAGTGGACATATTAGGATATGTACTAATATTATAGGTTTTCCCGGTCAATTTCGCTATTTTCTCATGCAACTTCATATCAGCCGCATTCAATTTCGCCAAATCCGTGTTTGGATCGACATATCGTCATTCAAAATCGTTTTTAGTCATTCATATTAAGTAACGGAGCAACTAATTTCACACTTGCGTCATTCCAATGTAAGCGATGAGCGCTCATTTTCGTTAATGGTCATTCAAATTCATCTCTAGCAGTCTCCGGTCTCACTTCGGTCATTCAAATTCGCGCATGGGCAAACAAGTTTATTATAATTTCATTCAAATTAAACATGTACAGTGGAAATGTTAGGATATGTAACATCATGGTATATGGTACGGTTGTTTCGTGCATGGGAAATCAATAAACAAAACATGGTGGAAATAAAGATACAGATTATGACAAAAGATGATGACAAAATAAAGATCAGATGATGACAAATAAGAAAATGTGATGAAAATAAAGATCAAAATAGTGAACTAAATGTCGGATGATGATAAAGTAAAGACATGATGAACGCATAGAGGTAAAACAAAACATAAAACACACTGTGAAATGAATATAAAATTATTGGAAATTGACAAAACAAATCTAAACAAAATGTGACTGATGAATATCGAAAATCACTTTTCGATATTCATCAGTCTTATTTTGTTTAGATTTGTTTTGTCAATTTCCAATAATTTTATATTCATTTCACCGTGTGCTTTTTTGCTTTACCTCTATGCGTTCATCATGTCTTTACTTTATCATCATCCGATATTTAGTTCACCATTTTGAAATGTTGAAAAGTATATCTGAAAAGGGAAAGATATAACACGATGAAATGAGACTGTGTAAGGAAAAGAACGGTGATGATGATATAAAAGAGAAATCAAAGTCATCGTATATGTCATGTATGTGTGTGTTTGTCTGTGTGTGCGTATGTATATAGTTGTATACATGCATGTAAATATGTTTTTGTGTGAGTACGTATGGATGTTGTTTGAGTAACTTAAATCGAATGGACATTTCTGGAAATTGGTCACCCATTAACGAAATTGAATGCACAAACGAGCGATTGTCAAGCTTGCCGTATTAAATTGAATGCCCATTTGTTGAAAATAGCGCCCAATGATGAAATCGAATGCCCATTTGTGATTTTGAAGTTCGTTATTTGACATTTGAGTGCCCATATACGAATATGCATGCTCGGAATATGAATTTGAATGACCAAAGCGACTCCTCCACGGCAATTGCACGAATTTGAATGCACATAAACGAATTTGGGCGCGTAATGTTGGAAATTGGCCGGGAAAACCTATATCATGGTATATAGTATAGTTATTAAAGTAAACATGATGGAAATAAAGATACAAATTGTGAAAAAAAAAGATGATGATACAATAAAGATCACATGATGACAAAATCATGAACTAAATATCGCATGATGATAAAGTAAAGAAAAAAATGATGAACGAATGAATGTACAAAAAAGAAAATACAGATTAAATTATTGAACATAAACACAAATCTAGACAAATGTGACTGAGGAATATCGAAAAGTGAAGATTAAATGTTGAAAGTATATCTGAAAAAAGGGAAGACATAGCACGATGAAATGGTTGAGACTAATTTTGTATGTAAGAAAAACAACGGTTATGATATAAATCAAAGTCAATGTATGTGTTTGTATGTGTGTGCGTGTGTGTGTATGTGTGCGTATGTATGTGGTTGTATACATACATGTACGTACAGTATGTTTATTTGTGAATACGTATGGATGTTGTTTGTGTAACTTAATTTCAATGAACATGTCTGGAAATTGGTCACCCATAAACGAAATTAAATGCACAAACAAGCGATTGCCCAGCTTATCGTATGGTATTAAACTGAATGCCCATTTGTTGAAATCAAATGCCCATTTGCGAATTTGAAGTTCGCGATTTGAAATGTGAATGCCCATTATACGAATATGAATGCTCGGAAAATGAATTTGAATGACCAAAGCGACTCTTCCACGGCAACTGCACGAATTTGAATGCACATAAACGAATTTGGGCGCGTAAAGTAGGAAATTGGCCGGGAAAACCTATAATAAAGCGAAGGCTATGTGGACTTAGGTTTAGGAATAAGTGAGTTAGATGGAGGAAAACATTCTAAATAAAAGCAGTATTTCGCTACGAAAATGTACTTGGTCCCAATTAACTAATTTTATTCCATAAACTTCGTGTTTTATTTTACGCAATTAACATTATTTTGGATAACTCTCTTGAGTATTTTCAACAAATTAATTTTTACATATGTTATAAAAACAATGTAAAAAAACAAACGCTTGGAAATCCCCTCAAATGTCACAGAATATTAACATCGATGAGATGAAGGAATTTTTGAAAAGCTCACGTCAAAATATAAATCCATGATTACTTTGTTCTTAAAAATTATAATTGAAATCATTGTGCGTTAATTTAGCAAACAAGTTTAAAGTCATACCTGTAAAGTGTCCAAATCCACGAAAATTACTTGGAGCTTCCTCGTTTCTCTTCTACCGTGTTGTTTAGCTTATGGTAAAAGAAGAATAAAATAGGGTTTGATTTTTTCAAATGTCCCTTTAGTATGAAGATAATTATCATTTAAATCTTTTATTTCAATCACGTTGATTAACGCTTTTGATAAAAAGTACAATTGTCCTAGCTGAGAACGTCCGCATGCAGCACCGTGAGAACATTCCGGAGATTGAACTTTGAGCCGAGCGAGTGCAAATTCCATAAATTCTGTACTACGTGTGTAAACACGGGTGCGAATATCTCAAACGGATCATTCATTACTGCGACAAATGTATGGCAGACCATCAGTATTCGGTGATAAAATATGAACTCAATATTCGTTTTTTTCACTAGGTAAACAGTGTTCGTTTTCTTTCAAACTTCACAAATCTTTCAATTGTATTTTACAATGATATTGATATAGGATTGAAGTCTCAAATGTCATTTTGTGCAATATCTGACACTTTACAGGTATCACTTTAATCTTCGGATTTGCTGAAAGTGATCCATTAACTATATTAACTACATTAACTTTAATATGTAATTAAAAAAAAAACTTGATGGCTTAAATGAAAAAATCCATAGGTTGGAGAATAATTTTTGAAAACGAAATAACTATTTTATGAAAAAAGGGGAGGTTGGTAATCATACGTAAATGTCATTATAATAATTATGACGTCTTCTGAATTCACTTATTTTTTAAAGGTCGATAATTATTATTTTTAAAAAAATCCAGGCTAAATGAACATTTCGGAATCAATAAAATATGTACGCTACAACTCAACTAACATTGTAAAATGGAACCGCAAATGTGTCTGTCTTTCAAGGTCGATGTAAAAAAACAAATCCAGGCTAAATGAACATTTTGGAATCAGTAAAATAATTACGCTACAACTCCACTAACAGTGTAAAATGGAACCGCAAATGTGTCTGTCTTATAAAGATCATCATGCGTGTGGATGTACAGGGCACTGTGTGAAATGCCTCACCGCGGATCGCCATTTGTAACTATATGATAGTTTGTGCGCTAGCTGCCGCAATACATGCCACAGACACGATGTGTAGTTCGCACCGTGCTCAAGGCGTTCGCAGGATGGCACCGTGCGTCTGATTAACGAACCCGAACTACCTTTAATTAAGAAAAGTCTGTACATTACATGTATATGAATTTAGTTCCAGATGCTTTATTTGTATATCGTGTGCCATATATAATTAGTGTCACCCCCTTTGCAAAAACCTGTATTAAATAGCATGCCGGTGTCACTCCTCTGCAATTTGATTTGTTTTAAAATTGCAATATATTTTCCCGTTAAATACATGTTTTATAATAACTTTTCCCCTCCTATCAACACCGTATTGCCGTATTCTTCACATTGCTACTATTTTCGAAGTTTGAGACATTGAATTTCGCCCCAAGGCTTATTATAAATCACTGTATAGCTCTGCCCATATAAATCCAAAGATGTATCACAGGGATATAGCAAATGAAAGTTTGTTGACTTGTTATGCCTCCGCAACGAAGTAGCCGGAGGCATTAGGTTTTCGGGTTGTCCGTCCGTCCGTCCGTCCCGTACGTACGTACGTCCGTACGTCCCGTTCTTGTGATCGCGTTATCTTACGAACCGATTGACGGATTCTCACCAAACTTGGTTCATGTATGTCTCGTGGAGTGTCAATGAACTGAGTAGATTTTGGGGTCATGAGGTCAAAGGTCACAGGGCTCATTATATATGCAAAAATAGTTCGTGATCGCATAATATCAAGAACCGATTGACGGATTCTCACCAAACTTGGTTCATGTATGTATCGTGAAGTGTCAATGAACTGATTAAATGTTGGGGTCATGAGGTCAAAGGTCAAAGGTCACAGGGCTCATTATATATTCAAACATAGCTCGTGATCGCATTATCTCAAGAACCAATTGACGGATTCTCACCAAACTTGGTTCATGTATGTATCGTGGGGTGCCAATGAACTGATTAGATTTTGGGGTCATGATGTCAAAGGTTAAAGGTCACAGGGCTTATCATATATGCAAAAAGAGCTCGTGATCGCGTTATCTCAAGAACCGATTGACAGATTCTCACCAAACCTATTCTATGTATGTAACTTGGGGCCCAAATGAACTTATTAGATTTTGGAGTCATGAGGCCAAAGGTCAAATGTCACAGGGCTCATTATATATGCAAAAATTGCTATTGATCGTGTATCTTAAGAAGTGATCAATGGATTTGCACCATACTTAATACATGTATGTATCTAGAGGTGACAAATAATTGGTTAGATTTTGGGGTCATGAGGTCAAAGGTCAAAGGTCGCAGGGCACACTATATATACTAAATTAGATCATTAATTGCAAAATCTCAATAACTGAATGTCAGAATTCAATCAAACTTGATACCTGAATGTATCCCAGGAAGCCATTGTAGCTATCAGATTTTGGGATCATGAGGTCAAAGTTCAAGGTCACATGACTCATTATGCCAGAATAGCTTGTAATTTGCAATATTTCAGAATCAGTTGACAAATAACCATCAAATGTGGTACCAATTTGTATTTTGGGGAGCTAATAAACTTATACGATTTTGGGGTCATTAGGTCAAAGGTCAAGGTCACGGCTCATATAATATATGAATGAATGAATGAATGAATGAATGAATGAATGAATGAATGAATAACTTTATTACCAATAAGATAACAATATAACAATCATACATGAATATAAGAAATGTTGACAAACAAACTGGTAAAAGGACCCTACAGAAATAGCAACTTTTGCTAGTGGGGCGTAGGACCCTATGTACATGAATAGACGATATGCTTACATTTGACTAAGGCAAGATTAAATAACATTCTACACTATTTTCTACACTAAGTATTTACAATAGTGGACACACTAATAACTACTAAACTATAAGATTATATAAAACATGTAAAATCTGTTCAAGAGAATAAAAATTGCTTTATGTTTGGTAGCAATTCACAAAACACTACAAGACATATTGACTAAATAAGTCAAAATTAGCTCATAATTGCGATATATATCAGATCTGGTAGACAGATTACTATTCAAATTGATTAGAAGAATTCATTCAGTGCATGTTAATTTGGGCTTGATATAAATCACGAAATGGCGGAGGCATCATTTTCGACTGTGCACAGTCGAAGATCCATCTAGTTTTATATTTGTTTTTGTCTCGTTTATACTCAACTGACGGACAACTAATATCAAAGGCAGTGACGTAGCGACGGGGGGAGTGGGGGGGGGGGGGGCACGTGCCCCCAATAATTTGAAGAAAAAACAATAGGAAACATAACGGGACATTTTTTGGTGTGCCCCCAATAATTTAGCGTGCCCTCATCAGTCCGACTACGCTACGCCACTGATCAGAGGCATCTTTATACTAAATTATGACGAAGGGTGACACTACTAATGGCACACGGTATATAAACATTGTCAAAATCCTTAAAAAACTTACTTGGAACTTAGCAGTTCTGTCATATCTTGATATACAATCTTGTATCTTTTATTTACAATAGAAGCACGAAACATGTTTCATTTTTTTGAATTTCCCGTTCGTTAAAAAGGTATTTACGATTTGAAGTGTTCGGAAGTTAAACTATCCACTGGATAGTCATAACCGTGTACAAAGTCAGTGCAATGAGTAAGTGAATATCCCTTTGCATTTGTGCATATTACTCGGCCATAATACATCCATTTAATGTGAAATTTTCACACATTACCCAGTGGACATATAGGATCACAATGATACACATTGAATCAACTATTAATCGATTTTTGCACATGTCAACATTGTTACTAGATCCCTTTAAATCCAGACTGAAAAAGGTTATCTTAAACTAGCGTCGGCAAAATAAATTCTGCTTTACGAATAACGTTACCCTAACTTATTCAAAACATTACAGATCATCTGGATTATATGTGTTTTTTTTAAAATTATCTATTAGAATCACTTTATCTGATCGAATTGTGTTTATTTTGCATGGATAACAAAAAAATGTATTGATCATAAAAAGTATGCTAAGAATATTAGGGATGATCCTGCAATTTCGTCTCTTATTAAATTCGTTCTCTCTACGTTTCCTATCTCTCCCCTCTCTCTCTTCGTAACTTTCCTTTCCCCGGCCTCTATCGAGCCCCCTCTCTATATACCGCATCTATAATCTCTTATATCTGTGTGTGTTCATGTATAAATAATATATATCGCGCTCTAAATCCCAACCACGGCAAAACTGTTCGACGAGTCAACCACGCATGTATGTTTGTACGTAATGTGAGCGACATTTATTTATGCGATAATAAGCCCATCGAAAAGATTCAGAGCGCAAGCGATTGCTGTATACAGGATCCTAATATGCGCACACGCACGGCGTCGCGGTGTGACGCTTGGCCACTAGTATTTACCATTTTCCCATTATGTCTACTCCCCTCAACATCCTTTCCTATAAAATACTTTTTCCACAGTCCGCCTCTATTATCTTCCCTCATCTGTTTCTTTATCACACCCTTTTTCTCCCACTTTCCCGTACCGTCCTTAACCCCCTTAACCCCCACCCTGGCCACTTCCCAATGTTCTGTACAATTATGATACAGTCAACCTGTGCATAGTGTCCACCTAAGGGAAACAAGAAATGTGGCCAATGTAGATAGGTGGCCACTGTACAGAGGTGACCCCTATAGACAGGTTCCATAACATTGTTTTAATCTGCAGAGGAGCACTTTCAGTGGCCACTAATTAGACAGATTGGTTGCAGTAGACAGGTGGCCACTGTGTCAGGTTTGACTGTAGATGAATAGCTATTATGCACAAACCAAGAAACGCATTATTTTGTTAATGTTGACGATAATTAAAGGTACAATCATACAACACAAAATATTGCCTTTTAAATGATACATTACTTATCGTTTATCAAGGATATATGTTTGAAGATTTTGTACTGTATTGTTATTGTTTCTTGTCTTTCAGCAGGTTTAATCGCATTTTTCGCGAATTGGTGAAAATGGTTCAATTTATCGCTTTATATGACATTTTAATTACTTCGTTCAGATGACGACACAAGGAGCAACGTTGGTGGTAGGCATCACCATGTTCATCATCGGTAGCCTTTCCACGCCTATCGATGCCGAGAGCGTGCAGGTGCAGGACGACGAAGAGATGTCCCTATGTTCACGGCAGGATATTCCGAGCATCATCTTCGACATCTTGTGCACGACGTCGACGTTCGAGAAACGAAGCTCAAATAGCCCCGTAACGAGTAAGCACTCGAATAATTTTTCAATAATTATTACTGCAATTAAATTTGTTTATTAATATATCCATATTTAGGGAGACATTTGACAAACCAAAACCCATTTCATTCTTCAGTTATTGTACCATAAACCAAATAACACGATACAAGGGAAATGTAGAAGCTCCAGGTGATTTCGATCAAATTTGACAAGTTTGGATCATACAGACGTATTTTAAGGAGGGAGGGGAGGGGTGGCTGCAGACGCCCCTATGTATTATATTCACGGAAAAAACAGAGCAGGTGTATCGATAGCTATCGTCTGATACACACCCACGCATGAGTCTTATTGACTGCACAAACTTCTAGATAATTATATTATGTGTCAATATTAACAGAATCATCATCTTTATTTATTCATAATGGAATGTTTAAACAGTTTTAACACACATTAATACTGTATAGATTTATCTTTCATATTATAGTTCGACCGTATGGTATAGAAGAGACGCTGTTAGGATTTCTCAAGTTGGGGGCGCACCAGGGAGACGCGACACAAGCGGGGGGCCCAGGGACAGGCAAGATTTGTTTGTTGGGGCACAGCAAATGTGTGGTGGATACGTGCCCCCAGTTCCCCCCCCCCCCCCCCCGCATAGCTATGCGCCTGCGTATATAAGTATCATGTAGTAATGTTTCCAAAATGAACAAGTTTTGATAATTGTTGTTCTCTCTTTCGATTCTCCCACTCCTTCCTTATCCAACACTCCAGGTCGCCGTCCTGGGAGGCCGCTCGTCAAACCACCTCGATTTGGTCGACGATCAGGGCCCAACGACCACGGCATACCTCTATTAAAACGACTCAGCGAGCAAAGCAACGTGTGGCATGACATCATAGGACAACAGCAACAGCAACAACAACAACAGCAGCCGCAACAGCAACAACGGATTCCAATCGATTCGAACGTATCAGTTCTAATGCGGATCATTAAAGAACTGTCGATATATCCGTCCTTCGATTTCGTTTAGATTAATGAGATTATTTGCATCAAGGACTAACAGCTAGACTGGTTCGATAAAATAATTGATTGAAATTTGATAACATATGTACAACAAAGGGTGTTAATGGTAACCTCAATGCTTGCCTGAGGTTTACCCGAATAAGTGTAGTACGACTATAGGCATACTTCTCAAGAGAGCTGACTTGATGCACATTTTGTGCAGGTTTATTTACATGATCGAGATTATACTGATGCGGAACAACTTCTGTGGGTTCATTGTTCACTGTATCATGATTATGTATCGATTTATTGATGTTTTATTTATTAATATATTGATTTATTTATTCATGTATTTATTCAGCTGGTACCTTGATATATAATTATTCAGTTAGCAATTGCTTGTTAGTAAGTTAGTTAGTTAACTAGTTAGTTAATTAGTTAGTCCGTTTTTTTTTTTTTTTCAAAGGCGGTGTTCGATTGTGGTTTTTATCGTGGCCCGAGACCGAGACCACTGGTTGAGATGTGTAAGCGGCGGGGGGGGGGGGGGGGGGGGGGGTGCTGTTCGATCGTGGCGGAGACCGAGACCACTGGTTGAGATGTGTAAGCAGGGGGAGGGGGAGGGGGAGGGGGGAGGGGGTGATCCCCCTACATTGCACTGCCCGGGCTGAGTGATGCTGCGGCCGGATCAAATCCGCGACTATACACTGACCCCAAACAGTCCGACCACGCTACGCCACTGTTTGGTGAGCGGTAGGGTGGTACGTAGGAGCTAGGGGCTCGACGTTTCGACCAGGATTCAAATCAGTGACACGGTAGAGTGGCCTCTCATATATATCGACCAATCACAAAATTAATATTCCTTCTCCGCTGCTGTGTTATATGAGCGAAACATAACACTCTATGAGGGAACATAATTGTTTATTGTTGGAATCACGTAACTGCATGGGTTTATTATTAAATTGATTCGTATTTAATTGAGTCATGCATTTTTTCACAATAAAAGGTGACCGGTAACTTTGTCTGATGTTTGAACCGACCAAACTCACTTGTAAATCTATTTGTTTGGTCATGCATTCCTTTGGGTTTTTGTTTACAGTTTTTATTTGCTTTATCATGATGAATTCAACAATGCATGATTGCGAATTGTGCAACGATGCAAACGTATGCATATTTTTGTAACGCCACTCAATTTCATCGTGCGTTTTGATTTGCTTCATGTGTATGATATTTTCATATTCTTTTTATTGATTGATTGATTGATTCATTGATTGATTGATTGATTGATTGATTGATTGATTGATTTAATTATTTATTTATTTATGACTGTATTTATTTATTTACTAATGTATTTTTTATTGGTATAAACCTCAAACTGATCTCCAGATATATTTGTACAATCTTTATAACCAATACAATACATTATTATTATTATTGTCTTTAGTATTCATAATGCAATGCGTGCGTGCGTAGAGTCCTGTATACGGTAATCGCTTGCGCTCTGAATCTTTGCGATGAGCGTATTATATCGCACGAAGTAACGCCGCTCACATTGCCTACAGCATACATGATTATCCGTGATTGACTCATCGAACAGTTATCTCGTAATATGGATTTAGAGTGCAATGTGGATTTATATGTCAGTATAGAGGTTTGGAGTCTGGAGAAATATATATATTGTATCCATACATAATAATACTCTAACGCGACGAGGGGGGTCTAGGGGGGGGGGGGGGGGGTATCCCAGGCCATTTCCTACAAGCCTTAGCTCGCGTCTCCCGCCCGCCCTCGATCGCCGCCGGGCGGGTCGACGGACGAGCGATGTCTGAAACTCGATAGTAGGACGTATCCCCCTTCGAGTTGCGGTCGCGATCGTCGTCGGGATGGCTAAGAGGAGCATTTCGGGGCCGGCTCTTCCCTCCCCGGAGGGAGCGTAATTATCAGCTCGGCCCTATCCTCTTCGCCCCCGGAGGGAGCGCGTTATATTAGAAAATACGCCCCTTTTCGTCCATTTTCGATCGCCGCCGGGGGAAACACCCACGTACGGCGCTTAGAACTATGCTTCGGCTATATCTCCGCGCGAGTCGCGCCCGTGATCGCCGTCCGAGTGGTTATATTTGATTTTACAGGGGGAGTGAATTCGCTGGCTGCAACCGCGAGCTTCCGCCTCTGATCGAGCTATAATTTTCGTCGCTGGCCGAGCTATAATTTTTGCCAGACTGTCTAAACGCGCTTTGCGGACTAAAACAATGCCAAACTCAGGTTCGCGAGCAAAAATTACTTCTAGCACCTACAATGAATTGTAGGTGGTTTTTGTTTTCAGCTTAAAAGGACACTTTTTGACGAAAATAGCGACGAATAAAGATTCGCCAATAATGACAGGCAGTCGACGTATCTGACTCTGTCTGAGTGATTCCATCGGCGACGAATATTTCGCCGAAAATGACAGATTTATCGTTGTCGATCGAGTCTGGTACGTTAGTTGTTTGAAAACATAGCTATGACCCTTATGTCGGCCACGAAATTTAAAATTTACCCATTGTTGAGTTTTGCGCATTATTTTATTTAAAAAAATTATGCAGATCGAGCTGCCCTGGTCCGGTTCGATCCTAATTTTGTCACAACCTTACGCCGACGGTAGGGCGTCGATTCCGATCCGGCTCCGTTGCGCGTGTATGCGTACTATTGCTGCATTGCCATTGAGTTGTGTTGCACTGCATGAAACTGAAGCCCGTACTCATACTTGTACTCATGGTACTGTGCATTCGAAAATGAAATCGTTGGTTTTCAAGATAATTAGCATTACGTACACAGGCAATCTTTACGAGCTATTTTGAAAAAGCAATTTTAACTTTTGGTTGCTATCATTCTGTATTCTCAGGCATTTTGTTCTTAGAATAATTATGTAGATTCATTCATTCATTCTGCGCAAGTTATGTAACTCTAGAGAAATGCCCTTCGCGCCGGGCGCGCCGGGCCCTTCGCGCCGGGCCCTTCGCGCCGGGCCCTTCGCGCCGGGCCCTTCGCGCCGGGCCCTTCGCGCCGGGCCCTTCGCGCCGGGCCCTTCGCGCCGGGCCCTTCGCGCCGGGCCCTTCGCGCCGGGCCCTTCGCGCCGGGCCCTTCGCGCCGGGCCCTTCGCGCCGGGCCCTTCGCGCCAGTTATGTTTTACATGTTGTACATATGTTTTAGAGAATATTGTGTGCCAGGCAGCCACTCATTTTCATTCATTTTGTAACACAATCTTCTTTTCACTAAAGTGACCACTTACACATGTATGATTCATGATATTAACAACTACAATTGGGGGGAGGGGGGGTAGTCGTAAGAAATGTTTGAATTTAAAAAGGCCGGGGTGCAAACCCCACCCCCACCCCCAATAATAATTTTTTGGGGCAAATGGGGGGTGGGGGGGGGGGGGGGTTGAACCCACCCTGGGTACTCCTATGTGTGTCTGTGATTATTTGAGGGGGGGGGGGGAGTGTGTCGGTGAAGAATTTTTGAGGAGGGTTGTCGGTGAAGAATTAACGAGGGGGGGTGTCGGTGAAGAATTATCGAGGGGGGTGTCGGTGAAGAATTATCAAGGGGGGTGTCGGTGAAGAATTTTCGAGGGGATGTCGGTGAAGAATGTTCGAGGAGGGGGGTGTCGGTGAAGAATTTTCGTGGGGGGGGGGGGGTGTCCGTCAAGAATTTTCAAAGCCGAGTACAAGATCCTTCAAACAATTTTGTGGCCAAGAAAGATATCTGTAAAACAATTATCCATAAAAAATGTTTGAAGCCAAACCGAGTTCCGAAAAATGTTGTCGAAGCCGAAACGAAGATCTGTACAAAATTGTTCAAGGGGTGGGGGGGGGGGGGGGGGTTATTTCCGAGTGTCGGTCAACATTTTTTGAGGGGGGGGGGATGTCGGGTGAAGAATTTTCAAGGGGGGTGTCGGTGAAGAATTTTCGAAAGGGGGTGTCGGTGAAGAATTTTTCGAGAGGGGAGGTGTCGGGTAAAGAATTTTTGAGGGGGGGGGGGGTGGCTGTCAAGAATTTTCAAAGCCGAGTACGTGATCCTTCAAAAAATGTTCGAAGTCGAAACTGCGACCTGTACAACATTTTTCAAGCGGGGGGGGGGGGGGGGGGGGGCCGGGTTATTTGACAGTGTCGGGCAACATTTTTCGAGCAGAGAGGGAGGGGTGTCAGGTGAAACATTTTCGAGGAGGGGGGGGGGGGCAGGCATCAGTGGAGAATTTTTGATAGCGGGGGAGGGGGGGGGGGGCTGGGGGGTGGGTGTCCTTCAAGAATGTTTGAAGCCGAGACCAGGATCCTTCAAACATTTTGAGGCCGAGACCTTTGGTATGGATGGTAGACACCAGCTACAAGTAGTAAAGGGGGGGGGGGGTTCAAACCCCCCCCCCCCCCCCCCCCCCAAAAAAAAGAGAAGATGGGGAGGGGTGTCGGGTGAAACATTTTCGAGGAGGGGGGGGGGGGGCAGGTATCAGTGGAGAATTTTCGATGGGGGCGGGGGGGGGGGGGGGGGGGTGTCCTTCAAGAATGTTTGAAGCCGAGACCAGGATCCTTCAAAATTTTTGAGGCCGAGACCTTTGGTATGGATGGTAGACACCAGCTAGCAGTGTAAGTAGTAAAGGGTTCAAAACCCCCCCCCCCAAAAAAAAAAAAACTTTATTGGGTCAAATGCGGTGGGGGGGGGGGGGGGGGGGGGGGGGTGGGGGGGTTGAACCCCCCCCCCCCCCCCCCCACCCCCTCGATCAAACCCACGCTGGGTACACCTGTGGCTCAAACTATCAGAATACAGATTGTGCTAATAATGGTACAAACATTTAATTTTGAGGTAATCGTGCAGTTTGTGATACAGGAAAATAAGTTGGCACAAAGACAAATAATG
Organism: Echinarachnius parma; assembly: GCA_037951105.1. NCBI lineage: Eukaryota > Metazoa > Echinodermata > Echinoidea > Clypeasteroida > Echinarachniidae > Echinarachnius > Echinarachnius parma. The sequence continues at coordinate 35,080 of JBAMJV010009803.1, forward strand.
TGTCACAGTTGGTTAATTTTGTGATAAAAGCAACAAAATTGCTCAAAGTATAGCTTGATAGGACATGTGACACAAATTGTTCATTTTATGATACAAGCAACATATTAACTATAATTATATCTCGAACAGACATAATCGTTCGTTTCCTGATACAAGCACTACATTTAGTACAAACGTGCCAGTTTCTGATACAAGCCCAAATACTGATAATGGCCGCTAAATGCTAAAGAGTTTGATGCCGCGTACAAACACAAAATGGCTGCCACAGCAAAGAGTGCCCGTTTAACGGGCGCAAACAGCTAGTCTATTATATCAATACGGTAAGCTTCAACCCCTCGAATCGCCTCCCACTCGCGATATCCTCACCCCGAGGATTCGGCGACTCCTCGACCGTCGTGATCGAAGGATATACGTTTTGCGGAGGACAATAAGGCATTCCCGCGACGCTCCCGCCCCGTGGTCGTCCTCCAGATCGAAGAAAAGGGAAAGTCAGCAATGTCAATTGCCCGTTTAAGAAGCCGAGCATTGACTAACGATTTATCGCCGTAAAAGTATTTATAAGAATATAAATTGGAGTGGATAAAACAAATAATATATTGAGAAACCGTTTTAGATATAACACGTTGCGAAACTACCCAGGTTTTAATAAATATCAATATTTATATTACGCGTATGGTATGGTAATGATCGCTATTGCCGATTGGCATCGTATTTGTAAAGTGCATCGACGACAAAATGCGACAACTTCAATTTAGCTGCGGTTATACAACGCGCAATGGCTGTACAGCCGTGTATACAGGTCGCGCTGTCATCTAATTACCCCACCGAACCGTAGTTTATTTGCATAGCTCACTGACCTGCTTCCCATCGTCTCTGGTCACTATCTCATCCGCCCTACCGTACACGATACTATAATTGCGCCAGCTTGTGGTAAGATGTATTAAGTCAGCCACGAAGCTACCATGCAGTACCAGAGGAGACGCCGAGGGGGTGGGGGTAGAATGGACGGGGGAGGTATCTGCTCATTTATTATGCAATGCATGTGTAGACGGCTCCTATTCCCTTCAAAGGAATATATCATCGGGTTTCACAAGAATATGAAAAAATGTATACGCGGGAGAACTTAGTTTGGATATGAATTGTTTAGGGGACACGACGGGTTATGTGTCATGCAGGCAATTGGAGACACAGGGGGGGGGGGGGGGGGGGCAGCGGCGAAGCTAGCAAGAACACGAACATAGTGTACTGTATCTAATTTGATACAAGCGGAACAAATTATCG
>JBAMJV010009804.1:0-5000 GCA_037951105.1 Echinarachnius parma
GGACTGGCCACCATGTATGACCAACGTGTATGTCATTTACTTTTGTGCACAAAAATCAGCTGTTCCTAATCATGAGCAGATCATTCTGTGACTTCATTGAATCATGATAAGTATGTGTGCAGGGGCGGATACTCGTGTATACACACTCAGATTATCAACATAATGCACTCAGCTCCTAAAATCAAATACAGTTATACGCTAGCTTTTATGATTTCATTATGACAACGATAGGGCCCAGGCGATGATGTAATATTTGCAAATAACTGCTCAATCATGCAGATTCAATACGAATGGAGGCGAGCGCCAAGCGATGTATACCCTGGACAACCATATTGCAAACTGGATATTAAAATATGGTTAGATGGTCAAATGAAATGGGTAAATAATTGAGGACCCAATACTTGGGCTATTGTTTTAATATAACTAAACTTACAAGGTAAAAACAAAATGATAGCTCCGGCATTCATAATTCGAATGATTGCAAACCTAACATCATGATGTATTATTGGACTTTAAATTTGATGACTTTGTATAATATGGTCAGATGAAAGTGTATTCGTAGATAAGTATTTTAGAATCCAACACGTTCGCTATTTTGTACCATATATAAAGCAATTGATGATTAGGGCTAGGGTTAAAGGGGTAGTACAGTTTGGGTAAGGCTGAACTTTAGTAACCAAACCTGGACAGTAACATTATAAACTAATAGTTATAACTCCACCATGCTCGAAATGTATACAAAATTACAAACGACTAAGTAAAAAGCCCGTTATCATTCAATAAGAGCCATTAAAACACAAGAGGGCGCTTTCTAAAAAGGCATTGGTTTCAACCATTTTTCATACAAAATTATGCGTGTGATGTTTTATCGAAATAATGATTAAATAGAGAGATCATCAACAACTATTTAAACCAGAACGTCAATGACGTAGCGCTCATCCGGCATCTCGCAACATCAAATATCGCAAATTTCATGTGGTACACTTTTCAACTGGTCAAAAAATTAAAATGTGATGCCCTGGAAGGGACATAAAAATTAATTTAAAAAAAATTAGAGTGAAAAAAATATAAATTTGACGCTCCAGAAGGGACATGGGAAAAAAAATAATAAATAAATAAATTTAAAAAAAAATAATAATAATAATAATAATAATAATAAAAAAAAATAAAAAAAAAAAAAAAAAAAAAAAAAAAATAAATAATACAAATAAATAAATAAATAAATAAATAAATAAATAAATAAATAAATAAATAAATAAAACATTACCATAATTAATTAATGGAGAAAAATTTCAACATTCTATGTAGAAGTTTAGTGTACCAAAGTTAGCTCTACCAGATAAAGCAAACCAATCAAAATCGGTCGAGAAATGAAGGAGAAGAAGCATTTTTTGTGATTTTTGGAATAAATTTGCATAAATTACCATAATTAATTAATGGAGACAAATTTCAAAATTCTGTGTAGAAGTTTAGTGTACCAAAGTTAGCTCTACCAGATAAAGCAAACCAAATCAAAATCGGTCAAGAAATGAAGGAGAAGAAGCATTTTTTGTGATTTCGAATAAATTTGCATATATAATGAATTTCACGATTCTGTGTAGAAGTTTTAAATCCCCCTCCTAGCCCTATCTTATGAAACAATCAGAATCAAAATCGGTTGAAAAATAACGAAGAAGAAGCATTTTGAAAACTGTGGACGGACGGACGGACGGACGACTGACGCCACGCCATGGCATAAGCTCATCGGGCCCTTCGGGCCGGATGAGCTAAAAACGCTTTTGAAAATTTTTGAAAAAGTGCAAGCATTTTTTTTTTTTAATTTGAAAAAATCATCTACTTATTTGGGCCCCAAATTATTATAAGATCAGATATATTTATTGATATTTCAGCCGTTTCTGGGTCGATTTTGACCAAACAAAGTTTATTCTGCATTAAAATTGCATGTTCTCTCAAATTCGACACTCAGATTTTCATTACCTCACAACAAATTGTGATGTGCAGCGCCCTCTCTACCAAAACTGAACTACCCCTTTAAACTTTAGGATTAGGGTTGTGTGGAGCGTTTCCCAATACTGTTATTTGGCTTTAAGAAAAGATAAAATAACGGAAAATTGGTTTACTAAACATATGGGGCTAAATTAAATCCCCCTCACGAATACAATTTTAAAAAGGATAGTACAGTTTGGATCAAACTGAATTTTAGTAACCAAAACCTGCACCATAACATTACAAATTATACAATATTATATATATATATACCGTGCTCGAAAGGTATATACAAAACTGCAAATAACTTAACAAAAAGCCAGTTATCATTTTTTTAAAGACGTTAAAACATGCACAAAAGGGCGCTTTCTAAAAACGCATTGGTTTCAACTTCCTAAAATTGTTTTTATAACACATTGTGCATGAGATGTTTTGTTAAAATAATGATAGAGAGTTCATCAACAACTATTTAGAAACTTCTTTTATACATTTTTGAAAAGTGTAAGCATTTTTTTTTGAACGGCTGGTTCAAAATTTCAGCCGTCTCTAAACCGATTTTGATCAAACAAAGTTGATTCGGTATTTTACACTCAGTTGTCATATACCTCACAACAAAATTATTTCTTGAAGCGCCCTCTAACTCTTTTTTTCTTCTTTTTCTTGAGCGACTGTGATCAAATTGCCATACAGTGGGCCGTATGCATAAAAACAAGCAATTGCTTGTGCTAGCCTTTTGCTTGAATCGGTATGCACACAAACAAGCAATTGCTTGCAAGCAAAAGCTTTTGCTTACAAGCACAAGCAATTGCTTACTGCTCGTAAGCAAATGCTAAAGGTGGTATCTCACCGGGCTGGAGACTAGTTGGCGACTAGTTGGCGACTCAGTCTCCGCTAGTCGCGGAGACGTCTCCGCGACGTCGCCGCGACGTCTCCTGGAGACTAGCCGGGTCTCCGGGGAGTCGCGGGAAAATCAAACATGTTCGATTTTTTTTGAGACTTTTTCAGTCTCCAGCAGGTCTCCGCGACGTATCCATCAGTCGCGGCGACGTCGCGGAGACTAATTCTGTCGGCGACTGGGGAGACGTCGCCGCGACGTCGCCGCGACCTACTGGAGACCAAGGCGACTGAGAGGAGACGTTGCGGAGACGTCTCCGCGACACTACTTGACGTTGCTTGACCCACTTTAGAGACCACGTGACTGAGTTCTTTATCATTTGGTACAGTTTGTTCCTGCTCCTCGGGCAAATTGTTTGTCACCATGGATACGTCGCGGAAAAGTCTCCGAGACTTCGCCTTGGTGAGATTGCAAACCTTTTTCGGGTCTCCCGAGTCGCCGCGACTACCGCGACTGATCAGTCGTGGCAGTCGCGGCGACGTCTCCGCCGGTGAGATACGTACTTTACCAAACAAGCAATTGCTTAAAGGGAGAGATCCACTTTTGCAAGCCAAAATTCAAAAGTTGCGAGGTTATTGTCTTATATGAAAGGAAATGTCATTTAATAGCATGCCTGAAAAAATTAGGGCTTGTAATCTCTTTTTCGTGGAGTTATAGACCTAAAACTGAATAACCTGAGGGACGTCGTACGTACATACGTTTTTTTCGGCCGGTGAGTAAGTTCGTACATAGATTTCACGGAGTGCCAGATCGGTATGCATGACCCCTACGTGACCTGCGCTAGCTACGTGACCCGCGCATAAGTACTAATGTGTGAGCGTTTACCAAGCAAAATACCCCAAAATCGCTTAAACTGACTACATGTAATTATATATTCTTTCTTTTTGAGATCTTTTTCCGTGACATATGTTAACAAATGTCGGCTTCACACAGGGGTGTCGATCCGTTTTTGAGATTGGGGGGGGGGTGGGGGGGGGGGGCGAAATTTGATAAAAATGTCCAGAGTGACCACTGAGAGAGCTAAAAGCCCCACATTGGCATGCCCGGAAGTTTTATTATGCGCTCATTGAAAGTGTCTTGATGGCTCGAAGACATGACTTTGGGGGCACCCACATTTGGGGACAATAATGGGGGTCCAGGGGGCGGAGCCCCCGGAAGCTTTTAGATTTCAGACATTTGCTCCTAGCATGGGTGTTAAAATTGTATAAAATAGTGAACCTACTCATAACGTATTGTTAAAGGCCATAGCGAGGAAAAGACTGAGCCTTGCATGAGATGGATCCACGTGATCATGTATACTATATAGAGCCATCGATATAGTCTAGGGCATTGGGCTCCCATGAAACTAAGCAAGGGCGTCAACAATTTCTCAAAAGTGTAGGGGAGACATTGCGAGGAAGCGAAGCGACCGAGCGGGGGAAGGCGTGGGAGGGGGTGTCCCCCTCCCACAGTAGGGAGCTTTTGTATTTTTGGGCGTGAAATTGTGCGATTTGGTGCACACCTGAGACAGAAATTTCACGTAATATGAAGTATATAGGTATGGAACCAAACATACATAATGACAAAGGGAGGGGGACAATCTGCTCCTTTTTCAAATGTGGGGGGGACATGATATTCCACTTTGATTTGCGTTCAGCGCATATGTACCGAGATTTTTTTTTTTCTGTGACGGTGGGCTATCTATACGTAGATGAGGGTTTAATAAACTTCGTTTGAGGTGTGCGTTTGAGAAATTACGCTGCCCAACACATTTCAAAAGGTGAGTTCCCGCAACCCAAATGAAACTTGCAATATGAGAAACTGTATGCGCGCGAAGCGCGCGGCAAAAAAGAGATTTACAGTCCTTTTCAAACTAAAAAACGGCTATTTTGAAGATTAATTATTGATAAATGTGTCTTTCCCCTCTTTGGCATTATATCACTCGATTTTTTTCTTCCTCATTTTTGGAATTATTGGGGGGGCGAAATGATATGTTCGCCCCCCCAATATCTTCATTGGGGGGCGACCGCCCCCCCTGCCCCCCAGGATCGACACCCCTGGCTTCACAATATACCTTTACGAGAATTAGTACTACAGTATATTGTTGTAATAATTATGCTAAATCAGTTGAACTCCTTTA
>JBAMJV010009804.1:7500-62705 GCA_037951105.1 Echinarachnius parma
TGTTCAGCGTGGCTTTTGCCATTTATTACGGACACACGTAAAGCCAATGGCAATGCCAATGCCAATGCCAATGCCAATGCAATGTACTAATGTAATGGTTGTCAATGACATGTGCATGCGTGTGGAGATGTTTGTGAGTGGAAGCTTGAGCTTGATAAAGCTGAAAGTGAAAATGAAATTATATTATAATTTAAAACTTATATATGACTAGAGGATATAAAGACTAAAGTGAAGTTTTAGAGAGAAAGTGATTTTTGTCAAATGAATGTTCCTTTTTAATTTTACTATTTTAGCTTTTATTTTTAAATTAAAGTTTTGCATACGAGTTGAGTGCTGAAACTGAAGTGAAAGCAAGGAATCGTCAGTCGGACAATAACAATCGTGAATCATGATAATTTGTGAGGACATTATTTTGTATTAATTATGAATAAACGTCTTAAGTCTGGTTGGGAATCAACATTGTTTACAATACTTAAATAGTGCAAGCTGAAATGTCATTAAAGAAATATAATTAGTAAGTTACATTAAATAAGACGTCTAACTCTAAGCATTGTCATCTGGTCATTTGCCGCAAAAATGTGTACTCTTAGTCTCTTAATAAAGTACTTGCTTGTACTATGATAAGTTTTACATGTAGTTTCATGCATGCTTCTCAGAATCAGATAACAAATATTTCTCTATTCTCAATTCTCATGATTCTGAAATGTAACTTTGTGTGGTACTTGGACATACTATTTGCGACAAATTAACTATACTTATGCCATTGTCGGTTATTTCTGAAGAATTTACATGCTAGTGAGATCCTGTGACTCATGAGTGTGTGCTGAGGAAACTAAATACTTTGGTAGAGAATGCCTAATTTGTTAATGTGTAATCTTTATTCAATCCTGTACCCCAAAAATGCTACACAGTCATGTTGAGAAAACTTCCAGACAAAAATGATGCAAGACATGAAACATAATTTATATTTCTATGATACATACATTTCTGTTCACTGGAAGGTTTTGTTTGTATTTTGAGTTTTTTTCACAGACAAAATAAGCTGAAACCGGAAAGGTGCAAAGTTTAGAGAAACAAAGATTATAGCTAATTATACTTTATAGCATGTTTACTTATTTATGCAATTAATTATGCTCCACCCTGTATATTCCTCTCTGTTGGTTTCCAGTGTGGTATGGCCCCCAAAAAACAGAACGGGGCACTTCCCAAAATATAGTGACAAAATGATTATGTCCATCAGATACATGTAGGGTGTATTTTCCAATGAAAAACAAAACCAAGAACAGTCATTTTGTTCGTGTAGTTTTTGTTTTATGGCGCTGTGAGTGACACCATGTCGGGTTCCCATTTTTGTCAATTTTTACCAAGTCAGTGTCTGATAAATCGCACTTACTGCCCGTCATAGCATCAAACAACGAGTGCGCTATTGTTAGTGTGCATTCAGCTGTCTGCCGAGAGAATGGGCATAGTTGTTCGATACTATGACGGGCAGTAAGTGCGATTTATCAGACACTGACTTGGTAAAAATTGATAAAAATGGGAACCTGATATGGTGTCACTCAGAGTGCCCTAAAACAAAAACTACACGACCAAAATGACTGTTCTTTGTATCGTTTTTCATTGGAAAAGACACCCTATTCGATGGACATTTTGTAAAGTTTATAATTTGGGAAATGCCCCGTCCCGTTTTTTGGGGGCCACCCTGTATAATATGAACATATTTACATTGGTGTAGTTTGTGCTTCGCTCGACCCAGCAACCTACGGCCTATAAGATGGCAAGTGATTTCAGAATCCATAGTTACTTTCTCATTCACATTTTGGTAATGGTGATTTTTTTCAATAAAAATAAATACAAATTTGAACAGTTGTGTCTTTTGTTTTATTAATTTGTCTCAAATGTTTACATCTAATCTGTTTTCTTTTTTGTTTTTTTGTGCATTTTTCAGAGTGGTGATATTTTTGAATTTTGAAAGACCGCTCCCCTTTTTGCTTTTTGGTAAGTACTTTTTCACTTTTTTTTTTTTACTGGCAAGAAGTATTTTGCTGAGGCTCAATTTAAATTGATGGTTTTGATTTGTTTGTTTAAGATGTGAAATTGAAGTGGAAGATGTTCAACTATAATCACATCACACTTAAACATTTTCTTAGACTTACATCAAGTGTAATTTTTCTGTTTTGTTACAATTTTTGTGGATGTTTTTGCCTGGGTCAATGATCAATCTTACTTCCCCAACATATATTGCTCCTTTAAAAAAATATTTTTCATGTTTTCACATTAGATACTATCTATTTTTCTTAATTGAAAAATGTATTATAAAGTTTGAAGTATCACTCAAGAATATGTATAACAAGATTTTTATTATATACTGTGATGTTACAAGGTGATTTTTTTCATGGTTACAATGACCTCATTGCGAGGTTCCACTATACATGGACTTAACTTTTTGATTTGCATATTCACTAGTGTACTGGTAAATGTATGACCCAACCCCACATTCGCCCACTGTTCAGTCAAACGTCTCCATCGAATACTGACGCTGAATTGGTCAAATCCGTGTTGATACTTGACTGAGACGTTTGACTACATACTGGGTGAGCATTGGGGCAAGCCAGGGCTTCAAGCCAAATAGCAGTCCTGGGAAACGCCCTGCACACAAACAAAAAAAAAACCCCAAATGCTTTCATCACCTACCATGTGAAAGAATATATCTTGGACAAAAACTACTTTGAAATTGGCTAATTGAGCATTAATAGGTTCCAAAATAAAACTATCGTTCACAAAGTTCAATTGAACCGCATGCAGAACCGTACTAGTATACAGGTGCGAACGGGCGGTGAATTTAGGCCACATTTCACTTGCGTTCATTGGATTTCCTCTGATATTTCTGCATTTAACGATACTAAGGTTTGGATTTTACCACACAAGCCCTTTTTTATACTTATTTCAACAATATTGATCAATTAGTTTGGCCAATATACTAGTAGATGTTTTTGGTAACTTTCCCAATACTGTTATTTGGCTTTAATCGTGACCTGGGCCCAATTAATTGCAAGTCAGATCATGTTACTAGATGCGCAAATCTGATTGGTTCAAATGTGATTTTTTTTTTCTGACTTCAATTAATTGCAACTTTACAATCGATTGAATCGATTGCCTGCATTCTGCAACAGGGCCCTGATCATGTACCAGGGTAGGAAGTAAACAGGGGCTGAGGGCGACTTTGCCCCCTAATTTTTAAAATAGCCCCCTAAAATGATTAGGTAGCCCCTAAAAATTACCATAGGGTATTATGTGAAATATTTTGTGATATCCATCAGAAAAAGTAGCCCCCTATAAATGAATTCTTTTCATGTCATGTACCTAAGGCTAAGTACACTAGTGAACCTGGCATAATTCAAATGAAAAGTCTCTAGCCATGATAATGAAAGGGAGAAGGTGTAATTTTCATGATGATTTTTTAAATGTTGATTTTGAATGGATGATCATGTGTGTGAGTCTGAGAAGGTGTTGATGATGAATGATTGAGTCGATACTCTAGAGGAAAGTTTTTGCAATTGGTGTCGATGGCTAAACTATTATCTAAAGGGAAGACAAATTTGGTAGTGTCACTAGATTTTGGCAAAGTGAAGCAGATACTTCTAAATATTGAGTCATATCAAGATTATGATTTTATTTCTGGAATCAATTCTAGTCTGTAGCCAGGTGCACATAGAGCCGACTCGATCCGATCCGACTGCTTTTCAGTCGGGCTAGAGTCAGTTTCGCTCAGTCGGAGCAGATTGAACATGGTGAATCGGCCTCGACTGACCTCCGACTTGCGCCTGACTGGCAAAACGGGAGTACTGAGGCAATGAATTCGGAGCCAATCCGACTGAAAACCGGTCGGGTCGTGTTTGCGTTTGGATTATTAACACAAAATTCCTGAACTTAAATATAAATTTAACAGTAATTAATGTGACATTTTAATCAAATTACATGTAATGTATGTACTCCAGATATTGTAGGTTTTCATCCGGTTAATTGCCTTTGAGCTCGAACATGTTTGCAGATTAATACAAATAAGTAAAGAAATATTGGATGGGGAAGAGGGTGATGATGCAAAGAATATTTTATCCACACTTTTTTAACAATTTATTTGTTTGTGTTATGAATTATAAAAAGAAAAAGGTGAAACTCTTACAGTGTCCCACTATCCTTTGCACTGGTCTTATGATCGGCAAGGGTGCATTATCCCTTTTTCTCCTCTTTAATCGCAAGAGTCTAGAACTGAACATTGCTTGACAACCCGTCTCCTGCAATGTACAAAAACAAAGAACAGGAGGGATGGCATTCTTCTTTCTTTTTTTACCCTAGCTTTTTGAAGTATAAACGTTGCAAACAAAGCTTGTCTAGATCAACAGGCATGGATGGCATCCAATTTTTTCTTCCATTTTTTTTTTTTTTTTTTTTTTTTTTACCCTAGCTTTTTGAAGTATAAACGTTGCAAACAAAGCTAGTCAAGATGAACAGGCACCCATATCATGGACAACAACAACAAGGGAACTACGTCGGTCTCGGCTACCCTCCATCCAACGCCGCATTCGCCATCAGCAACAACACCAGCAGTAATGACCTGGCGTCGAAAGTGTCGCGTGTTTTCGTTGGCAACCTGAACCCCCGCGAGGTTTCCGACCGTATGCAGCTGTACAACCTCTTCTGCAAGTACGGAACAATCACCGCCATCTCGCTGCACAAGGGCTTCGGCTTTGTGCAGTTCACGAGCGAGAGGGATGCCCGAACGGCCTGTGCCGGGGAGCATGGCAATTTGGTGGGAACCCAGAAGCTTGGTAATGTGACAAACATAGATGGTGACAAACCATCAAAACATTTTGTTTTATTGCATTTAAATTGTAAAAATATTCTATATATATAATATATAAACTTTTTTTTTATCATACTTCGCTTTAACTTTCTTATTCAACAATCTCCTTTAATGTGTAAACTACCTAAAACTTGAAATACACAATTATATGTAAGTGCAATACCATTCTTTAGAAAATAATAGTTTCTCAGTTCCTTGGAAGTAATTACTATTTTGACAATCATTCAATTTGAAACATTTAAATCAGAAAACGGACTAGAAAAAAACAGAAATGATTGAATATAACATTGTTTTAAAAGGGCTGAAATAATGCTACAAAGTCGTATACTTTCTCTTTTAAATGTTCTAATGTTTTGTGTGCCATGCTTCTTCATGATGCTTCTTGGAACCATCTTTTGATCCACTACACACAGACCTGTGCATCTCAACGGAGAGGAACAAGAGCGGAGGTGGTGGTGGTGGCGGCGGTGGTGGCGGCGGTGGTGGTGGAGGAGGAGGTGGTGCTGCTAAAAGATAGTAAGGAACTTTTCATGTTAACCCATTGAAAACTGGCATATTTTGCTATACCATGCATTCTCCATAGTAAGACTCGAGCCCAAATATTTTCGGGACCAGTCCTGAATTGGTTGATGGTGTAATTGCCTGAATACAAAAAACAAAGATTGTGGAGTACGGAGTAATTGAAAGTACCATTACTCGAAAGAGTTTCTCTTAAAATGAAGTAGAGGGATTTTACAATCATATATTTTACAGCGTATATTAAAATTCCAAAGGTGTGTTTGTCAAGTTGTCAGTATTGATTGTTTAACAAAGATAACCCATTGTATTTGAACACGTTTTTAAATGAATTTAACATGTGAATAGTTGAATGGTAAATTTGAAGGCTAACTGTTAAGGAACTCCAAACATTTTTTGTATTTATTTATTCATAAAAAAAAGATCAGAACAATGTATTTTACTTAAAGGGGTAGTTCAGTTTTGGTAGAGAGGGCGCTGCACATCACAATTTTGTTGTGAGGTAATGAAAAACTGAGTGTCGAATTTGAAAGAACATGCAATTTTAATGGCAGAATGAACTTTATTTGGTTAAAATCGACCCAGAAATGGCTGAAATATCATTAAATATATCTGATCTTATAATTATTTGGGGCCCAAATAATTAGATGTTTTTTTCAAAAAAAAAGAAAAAAAATGCTTGCACTTTTTCAAAACTTTTCAAAAGCGTTTTTTAAATAGTTGTTGATGATCTCTCTATTTAATTATTATTTCAATAAAACATCACATGCATAATTTTGTACGAAAAATGGTTGAAACCAATGCCTTTTTAGAAAGCGCCCTCTTGTGTTTTAATGGCTCTTTTTGAATGATAACGGGCTTTTTACTTTGTCGTTTGTAATTTTGTATACCTTTCGAGCATGGTGAGGTTATAAATATTAGTTTGTAATGTAACTGTGCAGGTTCGGTTACTAAAGTTCAGCCTTACCAAAACTGTACTACCCCTTTAATTAATGAGATCTCATAATAAAATCAGCAGGTATTAGTTATTTGACTTATAAATACTTTGGAACTCCAAAACTGATGTGATCCTCTTCTTTCCCTTTGTGCAAGTGACAGCGACTTTGATTCCGGCTTCACCAACCAAGCCAAGAAGAGGAGATTCCAAGACAACACGCTGATGGACAAGAAGAGTGGTGATGGTATGTATTTACGTCTAGTTTGTTTACCCCCGATTGCCTGGGGCAAATGAAAATTGATATCGGGCAAGCACAATTTCATAAATGGTCTTGTTTGGTTGCCTGATCGGGCAACTAATGCTTTTGTTTGAGAGGAAAAATATATAATTCCTTGAGAATCTCATCTGGGAACAAGTCTGAAATTCGCCAAGCATATCAAGCTATTTAACACACATTATATATATTTTTGGTTCACGTTTGTTTTGAGGGGGCAAGTAAAATTGATAATTTCATTCAGAAAAAAGAAAGTTAGTGTCTAAAGCAATGCTGGAAATAAGCACTGGGCGGGGGCCAATACAAATGAGCTTTTAGCCTCCAAAATGTATCCATGCTTTTTTCCAATTTCCCAAATGAGCAACCAAATATAACTGAATTTTCAAGATTTTATTTGCTGGGGGCCACCAGATTAGTCTTGTAACTTGTGAGGGAAAGCTCCATCTTGTCCCGACCCATCTCAAGATTGATTTTTGTTGTTGTTGAGGACTGCTAAGGCTAAGCCTTTTATATGACCTTCTTGTTTATTTGACTATGTACATGCAGCCTTACCGCAATGCATCAATATTGGAAATATCAAAGTGTCCATTCACATTTAGAACATTTTTTGCCCAATTTTACAAGAGATCAAAACTGACTTATGTTTTTTTAATTCTAGCTGATTTGTGATTGACTTTTTCAACTAAAAACCACGGTTGCTGAGGTAACGCTCCCATAGCAACAGACATTCGCACCTGGAGTCTCGGGACGAGATCTCGGTTGAATTACCTGCATGTGGATTTGTTCTGGCTGCAAGCACCTTGAAGTATTTGCCTTGGAACTGATGAAGTCAGTTGAAGATCTATGAACTAAAGAGGCTTGTTATTATTCTACAATTTCGAATTTTTGCTTTTACACACAGAGCCTGACACGTGGATATGTTCGTACTGCAAGCACGTAGAGGTCTCAGCCTGGGAGCTCATGAAGCACTGTGCAGCCATCCACCAGACGCAGATCTACGATCTCAACGGAGCCAAGGCCGTTGAGTCAGTTGAATAGAAATTGATGACCGCGATACCGATACCGCGATGTCCATGGAGCGATACCGCGATGTCCATGGAGCAGCAGGGTTGCTCTTTCCTCATGTAGATATATTATCGTCCATAACGTTGACAGTTTAGTAGGCAACAAACTCGCTTGCTCTCATGTATGAAAGATTGTCACTCATGATCTCAACAGAGCTGCCAGAAGACAGTGTTGCAACGAACTTCTAGTCCAAAATCTAGAAAATCCCAAGCTCAAGGAGACATAAATTTGTTAAGAGTCCTTGATATCAACTGTTTAAATGGAGGCATCAACATATTTTGCTCTGCATGCAGATAATATTTTCTTGAACTGAAGATGATGAGTTAGTAGAATACAATAAACACTGCTCTTACTGTTCATAAAGGCCAGTTTTCTTGATGATCTTCCTAGCTCTAACATGTCTATAAAAGACCTTGGCCCATATTTATAAAAGCCCGCTAGCTTAGTTCCTTGCTAAGTCCATTTTGTATGGCGTGGCCCAGAAGTAAACACAAGAAATTTTAGTTGCTAACTATGGTTAACGTAGTGGGTACCTAAAGCTTACCCAGCTAACCCTAGTTGGGGACTAGGAAAACTGTTTGTTGCTCAATAAACTGCACATTTAAAATACACTTGGCAAGGAACTAAGCTATCCGGGTTTCATGAATATGGGGCCAGTTTTATTGATGACCTTCCTAGCTCAGTGTCTATAAAAGACCCGATTGTAAAGACCAAGAATATGTGCCCTTTGGTGGTTTCATAGGAACATTTAATTGTAAATCACTTCTCTCACAGTTTCTGTGAATTCTGAAACTTATGTAAATATATTTGTCAATTATGAAAAGCAGGCATATTGCAGCTCTGTGTAAGTCTGTTGCTATTTGTCTTTCCAAAGTTTTACTTGGTGTATGATGCTTTGTAGATTTAATGAAGAACGTATTTGTCAAGTTATGCACTATTTGTTAGTGAGGATAGTCATATGTTGCAAATGCTCATTACCGTAAAAGTTCTTTACTGATTTACCATGTTGTGAACAGTCTAGATTTTTTCTCGGTTATTTACCAAATCAAATACTAAAGAAATGATGGTAATTCCAATAAGAATATTTAATTATTAATGCAGTACTCATTCTACGCCCATTACAATTATTTTTTATTTTAATCATTCTTATTTTCCCTGTTATACGTCTTTTCCCGTTTTCTCCAAAGCTAAAAGTATTAATTGTAATAGTAATGATCCACACGCCATTAATAATATGTATTATTTTATTCATTGATATGTGTCTTTTATGTAATCTACAATTGTGTACACATAGGTAAACTGCCCCTATCTGGCCAGAGATATTGTTGCCAATAGAGTAAACCTACATAATTGTAACAAATTGTGTTGTTAACAGAAAAAAAAGGTGCATTCCGAAATCCAAGTCGTACTGTGATCTATCAAGAGAATGCAGGATTTTCTGTTTGTAAATATTGCTTTAAATTTGATCTGCTTTCTTTAGTTAATATGAGGGAGGGGGTCTCAAACTGAAACAATCATAAGGTTGTGTTATTAAATTTGCCTACTAATTATGTGCCACCTTATTTCTAATTAGTGTCAAATATTCTTTCCTAAATATCCTCTTGGAAGACAAGCTTTTGGTTTGATTTATTTTGGGTAATTTACTGAATGAAAGTAACTCTCCGTAAAGTTTTGTAAAATATTTTTATGGGGGTGATCCGGTGATGTATATTTTCATACGAATGTATGTTTTTTTCCTCTCCAAGGTTCGCTCCGCGAATGGTTTGGAAAAAGCCAATAAAAATGTGTCAAAGAAACGGCAAATTGCTTGTTGCACTTTCATTGTTAGATCGAGTACTCTAAAGCCTGCCGCACACAGAGCCGACTCGATCCGATCCGACTAGTTTTCAGCCTAATTTCAGTCAGACTAGAGTCGGTTTCACTCAGAGCCAATACAACATGTTGAATCGGCCTCGAATGACCTCTGACTGGCTCTTGACCGGAAAAACAGGGAGTCCTGAGGTTATGCATACTGAGCCAATCCGACTGAAAACCAGTAGGATCGGGTCGAGTCGGCTCTATCTGCGCCGGGCTTTAGTATAATTCTCTAGCCCAGGATTAGCATTGACTTTATTCATTTGAAAAGATGCCTTTTAACAAATTCTAAATGAGTAATACAAAAAAACCTAAATCTCATTTGATACATTAATACAAAATATTTGTACAGGGGGGTGTTGCATAAAGAGTTGCGATTACTCGCAAGTCAGAAAACATGCGCACTTGAGCCAATCAGATATGCGCATTCAGGCACATTTTCTGACTTGCGATTAATCTTAACGCTAAATGCAACACCCCTCTGGTATGTAAATTGTATGATTGTAAATATGTATTTGTGCTTGGGTGTGTGAGTGGATAGTTGTGTATGTATTTGTGTGCGTGTGTGTTTGTATGTGTGCATATAAGTGTTTGGGTGTGTGTCTTATGTTTTTGTTTTGTGTGTGTGTGCGAGTTGTGTGTCTGCGTGTGTGTGAGTGTTTGTATATGTCAGGGGCCGCGGAACCACGGGGGCTGGGGGGCTGCAGCCCCCCCCCCCCACTTTTTGGGCTTAAAACAAAGAAATACATAAGCATAAAATAATAAAATATATAACAATTCAAATGTGGTCAGCCCCCCTCCACTTTCAAAACCTTTCCGCGGCCCCTGTATGTGTCTGTGTTAGTGTCCAAGTCTGTCTTTGTGTGTCGGTGTGTGTTCTGAACTGATGGGAAGAGTTACAAACAAACATTTTTTAAGACGCTGACCTTGCATAAGTGGTGTTGCTTCAGGGAGGGGGGGGGGGATATGTGAAAATCTGAAAAATAAATTGTAAAAATACATAAATAAATACAAAAACCACTGCCTTGGATTAACTTAGCAATACATATTACATGCAAGTTTTTCGGGGTCGCTTTTGTGTTAACCTATTGACTACGGGAACCGAGTGGGTTGTGTACAAAGTCTATGGAGATTTCAGAATCTCGAAGGGAACGGGTTAACTGAACTAGTAAACTGGGCCTAAGGGTTAGCTAAGCAGATCCACATCTACTAAAGTACATGGTCCAGTCAGCTGGAGAGCAGATCCACCCTTTGACTTGTCCTCATGAAGCCTGTTGAGAAATATACAAACATGGTATTATTTTGCCCACAAGTTACTGCCCTCAAGGTAAACATTGACCCCCCGTCCCTGCGCGGCCCGGTGACCTACAGAAAATACACAACGCCAAAAACAACAAACGATGGCAATGCACCAGTCCTATTATCATCCGAAGATATCGCACGTGCACTTCGACCGTTGAACAATATCAATTGAAACCTTTTCATATCACCGATATTGTACACACACACGAGCTTCCTGCGGAGAAGGTGAGTGAAAAAGGCGTGTCAACGCCGTCATTCGAAACCGATTATTTATGTTATCGTAGATTTATATATGAATGTAGATGCTTTGACATTGTTAGTATGAGTGTATGGAGTAGTTAAATGTGGTAGATTTAATTTTGAATCATAGAAAAGAGTGAAAATCAAAATTGTTTTGGACCGCTGCTGCTCCATCTGCGAGACGGCATCACTGGGAGCGCAGTGGCACTGATGTGTGTCTCGGTTCTCGCCGAATGTGCATGTGTACGATTGATGATGGATAGTGTGTGTGCATGCTTTGCATTTGCAGCAGTGCAGTGCTGCACATGTGACTCTCGTATGAATGTCCAACACATAAACACAACGTCATTATTTATAGATCCATGACTATGACCTGTGCGAATGTGGAATGCAACTCACCTACATATCAATAGTAATCCTCTTATTCCTGAATCATTATTAGTATTTTACAATTTGTTACCAAACCAAAGCCGTTGCAGCTGTCTGCTGTGGTGGGCAAAAATATAAAAATATAAAAAATAAATATACATTTTAATTTTTATTTTACTTTTTAGATTATATTTTCTAATCATCATTCATGGACGTTCGTTCTGTAGTGTAAATTTATCATAGGAAATGTGGGATCGGCTTTGCCATTCAATCACGATCCTATAGTATCAGTAATAGTATCAATGATTTTAATTAATGCTGTAACTGACCTTGATGATCGGATCGGTTGATCGGATCGGTTGATCGGATCGGCAAAATTTTATCGATGATAGAAATCGGATTAAAAAAAATTAAAAAAATTGTTTTGATTCTTTGGAAAACGATCCCAAAAAACATATTTTGGGAAAATAAATGAATACCAAAGCAACGTATATCCATATGAATAAGCCCAAGGTAATCTTGTATGAGTATGCTTTCATTTCAAACTGATTACCTCTCCTTTTACAAAATTACTCGCGGCGATTCTGAACATGTGCTGAAAGGTTACACCAAATTAATCACATGGGACTGAGCTTAGAATCGCCTCGAGTAATTTTGTAAAAGGAGAGGTAATCAGTTTGAAATGAAAGCATACCCATACAAATAATCCAGGAATGAGCTCCTTATCGTACCCAGAGAGACTGAGAAAACTTGAGCTTTTCTCTCTTCACTACCGAAGGGATAGGGGAGATATGATTCAAGTCTACAAAATCCTGCACGGTAGTGACAGAATCGATCCAGAAAATTTCTTTGTCAGATCTGATTACCTACGTACTCGTGGACATTCTCTGAAGTTGTTTACTACCCATTGTAAACTCCCTACGCCATTAGTCACTGTTACTAGTGCCGTCACTTTCAAACATGGCCTGGATACTGTTTGGTTAAATAAAAGATTTGATATCGTTTGACTTCCATGCATGCTGTGCACAGTAAAATGAATGCTATCAACGTGTTTATGACCGGGAGATCTACAGGGCTACCCACACAACACTACATTGTAATGCTGCGCTATACGGGAACAATGTGGGACAGTACAAAAAAAGTTTGTCAAAATTTCACACAAAATTCTTATCTTAAATTCAACAAAATCAATCATGACTGGCCCTAAGAATGATACAAGTATTATATGAACTTACCAAAATGGTCCAAATTATTCTTCAAATGTCGAAAAAAATGGAAAATCTGCAGTTTTGGAAAATAAAAAGTCTGAGAAAATCCCAGTCGTGATCCACACATACACTCATCGCCATTCACTTACGTGTTCGAACGTGCTGTTGACATGCACCACATCTTACACAAAATCATGCTACTTCAGTAAGCAGCATCATCACCATTATCGATCACAATCAGGCGCTAATATATTTGTTTTATGCATTAACTCACCATTTCACTCCAGATGGAACTTTCAAAATGAAAATTCTTGTCCAAAATGTGTAAATTTAGCTAATTTCGCGTTAACGTCGACGTGAATGCCCGTTTCTAGCATGCTGACTGTGTTGTAATGGCGACTCGGTTTTTTCTGGTTCGTGTCCGAGTGCGCTCGCTACGCTGCAATTACGTACATGCGACACAATGCATTGCATAGCGATGTTTAGTTACGTGACGCTGCTACTGTGCACTCTCTTCGAGTGTCGACCATTCGAGATCGGATGTTGATCTTCCATCAAGACGTTGACTATTAACGCCGTAATTATGTGAACCAATGTCATCACGCTCTGCTACCAACATACATTCATGTGACTAAATGATTACGCCTTGTAAAAGACTAGTTGAACGAACTTTCATGTTTACATGTTATGCCATAGCCAGCCATAGCTGGCGCGTGTACAGTCGGCCTTTTCCTGCCAATTCCCGAAGGAAGACGGACTGACAAAATTTTCCCGCTGAAAATGCAGATTTGGTGAGCATAGCAGAACGTATTTTTATTAAAATTTGTATAATAAAAAATGATAAAATGTTGCACTAACCATTTATATATAGCTGGAGCGCAAAAGAAGTGAGAAAGAGAAGGTATGTGAGAGAGAAAAATCGGAAAGGTAGCTTCGACCACGATAAGCACTAGTGTAAGGTAAATGGTTACTGTATGTATATACAGAACCATCTTACAGTGTAGATGTGTCGTGATCCCTCTCGAAAGTGTTGCTGCTATCTGGATGACTGTCATGTATTTCCCGCAAGCTTCCCACACCACACGTGTTACCGTATCCGAATTCTGACACGGCGTATCCGAATTCTGATACGGCGTATCCGAAATCGGATACGGCGGGCATGCTTGCAGATCGCGAGTTGGCTTGTTTTGGACAATAATAAGCGGCCTCTGCATGTTGCGGGCGGGCTTTCTTTGTTTACGATGGGACATCGAGCAGGAAGAGAAAGAAATGGAACTTATATGACGATTTTTGTAAGTATGACTTATCATTTTGAAAATGAAATTTTGTACAATAAATCATAAAATCAGCTTCAATCTAGGTATGCAATTTTTAACTTTAGATATGCTGTTCTTTTCTCTCTGTTTGTAGTTCAAATTGTGTCCCGTAGATTTTTACCACTGTGAGCAGTAAATGGTCCTATCAGGACCATTTACAATACATTGTAGATGTGGGGCTACCCTACACTCCTGTCCAGATGATGATGATGATGATGATGAAGATTACCTTGGGCTTATTCATATGGATATAATTATGTTGCTTTGGTATTCATTTATTTTCTCAAAATACGTTTTTGGGGATCATTTTCCAAAGAAAAAAAAAAGATTATTATTATTATTAATTTTTTTTTTTTTGCCGATCCGATCTTCCGATTTTTTCTGCATGATCGGAAATCGGCAAAAACGGTCCGATCATGTATGATCGGATCGTGATCGGCATGCCAATCCGATGATCGGTTACACCGTTAATTTTAATGACGATCTCTAATCAGGCATAATTTTTTTTTTCCCCTCTACTCTTGAGCTATAAAAAAAAAATAATTTGCTTTTGTTTTGAATAGTAATTTGTATATATCTGTTCTTCATTCATCAACAATACAACATTATGTTGACAAATAATAGAAAATTAATACAAATTGAAATGATTATGTTTACAACTAATAACATTATTGAAACAATACTCTGTTTTCAAATAATTTACTATTTTGATCACAAATTCAACTCATCAAATTTTAATTTACCCGTGTGAGAACCACTAGAGTTCTAACTTAAGTAAGTTTTGTGGATTCAGACAATGTTACTAGATCCCTTTAAATTGAACTGGATTTTTGTTTTAAATGAAAGAAAGTAGATTTGTTATGGCATGTTTTGAACGTTATATATTTCTATGCCAACCTGAAGTCCTGAACAATAATGACAGCTCACGTTTTGTTTGTGTTTTATGTGTACATGAACCAAATAAAATTGTACACTCAAAACATCAATACCAAATTTGTTAACATTTGCAATGCCGAAAAGGAAACTCATCTAGAGACAATAAAATTACAGTACTGTTGTGTGGAACCAGTTGTGGCTGTGCAGCCATAGACAATGCATGTTTGGTGATTGATTATGACTGCCACCCATGCATTGTCATTGTACTCTTGTGCTACAAAAATTTTGTATACATGGTATGTAAATTGTCATAACTTAGTATGATCATTTACATTGTAGATGTGGATTTAGAACATTTACCATGAATGAAGCCTTTCGGTTTCCAGTTTGTGGAAAATGCTAATTTTGTAAGGAAATAATTTTCAAGACTTGGAGAATGCACTATTTATTTATTATAATTTTTTATTTATTATTTTTTTATTGTTTATTATTTTATTCCAGATTATTTATTTTCAAGGCCTCTTGTAGTTGCCACTTTTTCTTTTGGTAAGTATCGCTTATTGTGTTATTCCTTTATTGTTTTATTAAACATTTGTCCCAAAATGAAACTTATTTATTTCAAATTAGGCACTTGATCCATAATTTGAAATCTTCCTTCTGAATTCAAAGTTGTATGATATTTTGTGCGTGTCTTTAAATTTCAGCTCATTTTTCCTCCCAACTTAGCGATGTCATATTAATACTCAAATGGTTCTACGTTTACTTCTACCTTTATACTCATTATTTGAAAAGCCTTCATGACTTCATTCATCTTTTAAAGATTTGTAAGGATTATATTGAGCTCCACTTGCTTGGTGTATTATTCAATGTACAAATTGAATCACGAAATATTGTTGTACTTGTCATGAAGTGAAGATTAATTACTGATGAATTGATGGAACAATTTTTTGCCTGTACCTGTAGATCATGAAATGAATCAACGCAAACTTTGCTTGGATGAAATATTGCCCTTGAGCATAGCTTATAATTATAAAAGCTTGGTTGTACCCCAAACATCACCAGACCTAAGAGTAAATCTCAATTTCTCTTCTGCTGAGCTCCTAAAAGTAAACGCAACCCAAACATTGTATAATATTACCCTAAAACCCTAACCCTGCTACATAAAACTTTTCCAATATACAACAATTTACGATCAATTTACTCAAGTAAAAAATGATGTCGAGCAAGTACAATTTTATAAGTGGTCTAGTTTGGTGCCAGATGAGGCAACAAACATTTGTGTTAAACTACAAGAAAAAAATGTAATCCCCAACGACGTGTTAACCTCATTTAGAAGTAAGCAGGGAAGTAAATTTCTGTCCGGGCAAGTAAAATGTAAATATATGATTCTACTTGCCCGAATGGGCCAATAGAGAGAAAAAAGTGTAGAGGCTTGAAATAATGTATTTATATTTTCGCCCATGTAGCTCCCACACCTGCCCCAACACATTGCCAGACCATGAATAGAGCACCGTTCGGTGGTCCACGACAGAACAACTTCATGGGAGGCGGAGGGGGCGTGCAGGTGCCCCACAACAACCCGGCCAGCCACCTGTCCATCGGCACGGCAACCAACAGCCAGGACGCCGCGGCCAAGGCTTCGCGCGTCTTCATCGGCAACCTCAATCCGCTGCACGCGGACCGGCAGCAGCTGTACGAGATCTTCCGCGAGTATGGCACGGTCTTGGGCCTGTCCCTGCACAAGGGATACGGTTTCATTCAGTTCACATCGGAGCTTGAGGCGCGAGCTGCCGTCGAGTCTGAGCATGGGCGGAGGCTAGGCATGCACAACCCACAACATCTAGGTGAGTTGATATACTATTGCCATTGGGTTCAGGTTATGGGATTATGTACCTTTTTAGTAACCTTTGTTTTTATCCCAATGGCTTGGTTGGCAGGGCTCATCCTTAGAAGTGGCGCGAGTGCCAATGGCCACGAAAAATTGGATTTGACCACTAGAAACTCTGTATTGGCCATCAACAAATTTGGATAGATCTACAACACACATCTCTATGGTGGGAGTCTATGATCTGATGCTTTATTTTGGCCCAAGAAAGAAAAGCTTGTCCTGGTTGGGAAGGTAAAATCAAGACTAAAAGAAATGTTGGTATCCCAAAGCCAGAATTGGTTGTTCCCTGAATAAAGAAGCAATCAAAAAAAAGTACCATATATTTTGTTTAAGAATCAGGCAAGTGCAATTTCGCAAAGATAAAAATGTTTTGCCTTGAAAGATGAAACTCAACAAAATTGAATTGAAGGTTTAATCAGCGGGAAACATTTGAGCTAATCTATGTTGTGATTCTATGTTTGTTTGCAGATTTACGTGTTGCCAGTGAGCCTGATGAGAATAGGCCGGTAGGATTCAAGAGAGCGTTTGGCGAGTATGCCACATTGTGAGTATCCAAGTGTTTTTGTAAACCTCTCGGGGACAGTTCCATGACATGTTCTCTTAAGAACATTGAACATACAATGTACCTTGAAGTCCACAACTTGCTCTTAAAGGGATCTAGTAACTTTGTTTGCCACATGTGCAGAAAGTGATGAATGATTGGAATAATGTGTAGTTTTGTGATCTGATATATTATCTGACTATTGTGTGAAAATATCACGTTAAATGGATATTATATGGCCAAGTAATGAGCGAAAATGATATTTGGTAACTCAATGCACTGACTTTGTACACTGTTATGACTATCCAGTGGATAGTTAAATATCTGAACACTTCAATCGTAAATATCTTTGTAACAAAAGGGAAATTTGAAAAACCAACAAGGTATGAGAGAACCTCTAGATTTCTAATGATGTTTTGTGGATTTGGGCAATGTTACTAGATCCCATTAATTCATAAACTCACCTAGATGTCTAAACCTAACCATAACCATGACCCTCTAAACCTCACTCTTAACTTTCCGTAAAAAAAAGCCCCGTGTTGGTTCCCAGAGAATGAGTGGGCTAGCAGACAATACAATACGGTCAAACCTGCTCTACTCACCACCTGTATATAAAGACCAATGTAATTGATTCACTTGAAAGCATTTTACAAATCTGTCTATAGAGACCACATGCTTATAAAGACCACCTTTTCTGTCTCCCTTGGTTGATCTGTTTTTGACTACTTTGTTTTGATTGTAGAGAGTACTTTGACCCCGCCATGCTGCCTGCCCAGGCTTCGGCCGCCAAGAGGAGAAGATTTCAGGACAGCGCCCTCAACGATGAGAGGAGTGGAGATGGTAAGTAGAGCGGGGCTTGAAATTAGCACAGGCCCGTTGGCCCAGGGCCACTAAAAATAAGTTCTGAGCCACCAACATTTCATGAATCTAGATTTTACTCGCCTGAATGGGCAACGATATACATGGAACACAGACTGCAATGAAATGGCCGGAGGCACTATATTTTCGGGTTGTCTGTCCGTTCGTACTGTTCTCGTTATTGCGATATCTCAAGAACCGGTTGATGGATTTCAACCAAACTTGGTACATGTATGTATCTTGATGAGCCAATGAACTGATAAGATTTTGGGGTCATGAGGTCAAAGGTCACATGGCTCTTATATGCAAAAATAGCTCGTTATTGCAATATCTCAAGATCCGATCAACTTATTGTCGGCTAACATGGTTCATGCATGTATCTTGAGGAGCCAATAAACTGATTAGATTTGGTGGTCAAAGGTCACAGGGCTCATTATATATGCAAAATAGCGCGTTATCACGATATCTCAAAAACAAATTGATGTATTGTCTTGGTATCTGAGAGAATGAACTGATGAGATTTAAAGGGTCACTAGGTCAAAGGTCACTGCTCATAAAAACCACACAATGGCAGAGGCATCCATTTTGACTGCGTGCAGTCGAAGATCCATCTTGCTTAAATGTTTGGGACCACCAGATTAAGGTTTCTGGCCACGAGAATTTGAAAAATTTTACTTGCACCAAATGAAATGGGCCACATGTTCAAGTATTGATTCAAGTTACAGATCCTACCACTGCCTAGCCAATGCTAGAAATCAATTTGTGTGCCTTGTGGCCCAGGAGGTGTTTCGCTTAACACTAAAATAGATTTTAAGATCGATTCAATAGGACGAATATCACATAAAATCGATACTGAAATCGATTTTAGTGTCGGTGAAACACCCCCCAGTTAGGTTAGTGAAAACAAGATTTCTTGTGGCCCCCAAAACTGAATCTAGTGGCCCCCAAAACAAAAGCAAAACAATTACAATTCTGTTATATTTGGTTGCCCATTTGGATCAGTGGAATTAAGCAATTATATGAAATTTGATGGTCCAACGCTTATTTCTAATGGCCCTGGGCCAGCAATCATTCGCATAGCTGCAATGTAATTTAGCATTAAGATTGTAGAAATTCCCACACATTTAATGACCCACACTACAAATTGAGGGGTTTTCTGTACCTGTTGGGAATGTGATAAAGTTGTAGTATTTATTCTTTTGGGGGTAATTTAAAGGGATAAAGTAGCCTTGTCCTAATTTACCATGATCATTTAGAACTTTTTTGAACTGTTTTGTCTTGCCGGTTTTGTTTTGATAGTGGAATCAGGAAAACATTAGGGGCTTACAAATGAAACTTGTAATGATGATGGTGATTATTATATTACTATTATTATTATCATAATTAAAAATTATTTTGTAAGTATTATCATTATTTTTCATTTGTTTTAATCAATATTATTAGTATCATTATTATTTGTATTATTATAATATTTATTATTATTATTATTATTAATTTCTATATCAGGATTAACGTTATGATCATTATTAAAATCAAATATTGTTATATAGCTCAAAATGCTCAAGTTTTGCAATCTGCATGTTATAATTCCATAGCAAATTACAAGAGGCGAAGATTCGATGACAGTGTATACCTCGATGAGAGAAGTGGGGATGGTATGTACAGGATGGTTTGAAGTAACACACACACCTTCAAAACTAACCATTGTGATTTAGATTTTTTTTTTAAACAGTACGTTTTTATTAATACATTTTTTGTATTATTATTATTACTATTATTATTTCATTATTATTATTTTTATTATTATTATTATTATTACCGCTATTGTTATTACTATTTTTGTTGTTATTGTTATTATTATTATTATTATTATTATTATTATTATTATATATTACCATTATTGTTGTTTTTGTTTTCTTAAAAGGTATTTGATTTTTTTTCTTCCCGTTAATCAGCAAACAGGAATTGGTTTTCAGAAACTTTACTTTGATTTCTAACATTTAGTTTGAGTTCATTAGATCACTAGGCTGGTAGTTGTATGTTGGCGTAGCACAGGACTAAATAATGCTTGAATAACCGAGCCAGGTTTTCTATCCTTAGAAGGCTTAGGGTAGACAACAATCCTGCTCTTGATGATCAATATTGATAAAATAGAGACCCATTAGGGAATGGGCCTTTGTATGAGCCCACGAGCCGCTTGGAAGAATAATAGTGGGTAACGCGCCATAGCAAAGATGTTGTTTCACATTTGGTGCTGTGTAAAATGGGAGCAGTGTTTAGTTGTTTTGTTGTGGTGTTTAATTTATGTGCATAGTTGCATTGTATGGGGTCGACCTTGGTAAAAATATCGGAAAGGGCTAAATATTAAAGAGCAGGCGGATGCCATTTCATAAAATGTGGGCTAAAAATGTCAAAGAGATCCATGAACATAACATTTTTCCAAAAGGGATTTTTGAGACTATAATCATATACTGCTATAATCGTAAGAATCTACTGAAATAGAAAAGGAATGCTGTTTACCTAGTGAACGAGTGAAAATTGATGAAAGATTTTGTCACCTACTTACTACCCACTCTTTGCTTGCGCGAAGTTTCCAAGTTGGATTCTATGAATGATCAAAGTATCAAAGTGTGGATACTTTGGACTAGTAATGACTACACTTAAAAAGCGTTCTAGAATGCTGAAAATCAAAACCCATTTCATTCTTCAGATACAATACGCCAAACAACACGAGGTACGAGAGAAGTGTGAAAGCTCCGAGTGATTTTTGGTTGAATTTGACAAAGTTAATGGATCACTTTAACTATTTATTGTTATCATCCTTCACCTACAGAACCGCCTGCATGGGTCTGTGCCACCTGCAAGCATGTCGAGGTGTCGCCATGGGAACTGATGAAGCACGCCGCTGCCGTCCACAGTCTGCTCATCTACGACCTGAAATCGGGTAACAAGCCCAAGACCGGGAACGGAATGATGTAAATAATCGTTAACCGATGGGGGCCCTTTGCTAATCACCCCCTGGAGCCCCCTCATACAGAGATTTGCGAGATCACCACCTGCCACGATGTTGATTCCACTTGTTATGTTCGATTTTGGACTCTCTGTGTCGTTACTCTCTGTATAGAGTGCCAAAGAAGAGAC
This sequence comes from Echinarachnius parma, assembly GCA_037951105.1. Classification (NCBI taxonomy): domain Eukaryota; kingdom Metazoa; phylum Echinodermata; class Echinoidea; order Clypeasteroida; family Echinarachniidae; genus Echinarachnius; species Echinarachnius parma. Next base: position 28,750 of record JBAMJV010009804.1, read on the forward strand.
GTCACATTCTTTTGTTAGTGCATATGAATGTTGTTGTTGTTGTCGTTCACATTTGACTGATTGCCACCAAACAACAGCAACAACAATGGTTCTAAGCAACTTGTCCCTTCATTTGGGCATTGGCAGTTAGCTAAGCGGTAAGATTGTCTTCTTAGCAACCGCTAGGTCAGAAATTTATAGCTTGCCTGACATTGTTTAGAACCGTTACCCATGGCAATGAATAGCTGTGACGTCGCACTTTGGCACTCTATAAAGGGATTCTAATAATCATGCCAAAGACTGGCAAAGAAATTATGAAAATTGTTTAAAAAGGAGGCACCTTTGCGTACGGTTGTGGGTAAAGAAAGGTGGTGATTGAAAAAGAGAGAAAAGAACGACTTGCCATAGTTTTGGACTGCTGTTAGAAATAATCATAACTGCTACAGTGTTTGAAACGGCACAATTCCCTCTTACCCCCGTGCTCCTTTATAATATAATACATGAAAAGGTCCATTTATGGACTAAAAGAATGAGAGTGGTATGGGTGCGCATTGTAGATTTAATAGGCATAGCTTCTTATTCGTAAAACGAGTGTACTTTCTATTTCTATCGGCAAAATAACGGCAATATACTACTTAGTGAAATAAACTAGGAATGTGTCAGATTTCATAAAGCTTCGAGACATCTCAAGTTCTGTTATTCGCAGAGAAATTAATGTGTTTAAACTTTATAGATTGCACAACGAGATGTGCACTTATATTACAATTACTTAGTCAATGCTGTCCCCCAATTGTATGTACAACCATGCATATTTTTTATAAAAGTAATTGATAGCTTTTATAAAGCACATAACAATCCAATAGCTCATGTTTATCCCTAGTAATCCTTAACAGAAAATAATTTACCAGAGTAGTGAGAGAAGTGATATATTGTTGGTTCTTTATTATTAAGTGTAATGTTGAATAAAATATTTAAATGCTTTTTGACAGAGTAGTGAGAGAAGTGCAGATGTGCAGATTTCTAGAAAGTATATTTGGAACTTGAAATATCTAGTGTAATTAAAATTATTAATTGGTTTTGAAACAACAGAAGTATTGTTTGTGTTAAAATTGATTAATTGAAAATTAAGTTAATAAGCATTCAATCAAATCCACGATAGCAAGTTATAAAATAGATGAAAGTACATATTAAACTTAGAATATTGGAATAAATTTGTAAATCTATATGTATAGTTTAATTCAATTTTGATCAACTAGTCTTTAAAAAACAGCTTAAGTAGAGTGTGTGCAAATATTGGAGGCGCTTAAAAGATGTATATTTCTACCTAGAAATGGCATATTATATTCATTATGTGAGTAAAATATATTTAACGATGTGTTTTCGTGCTATTGGCCATGAAATGGCATTTGTCTCTAAACCATGTTGTGACTTAATGTTTTAGGTTAAGAAATGTGGAAACTTTTTCTGCTTTCTTGTAAATAGATTAAAACAAATCGACTATATGCCAAATATTTTATGGATGATGCATTCATGATCATGTCATAAGTTTTGAGGAGTATAAAATAATAAAAGTGACATGTTTATCCAAAGTGGAAGAGTAACAATACAAAAGAAAATTTGAACAAGTAGCCGTAGGTTTATGTCTAGTCTGTTAGGTTTAAGATAATGTTGATGGGTTGTTGTTTTTTTTGGTGCGTTTCCTGTTAGCATTTCCATGCCAATAATAAACATTGACCATATATATAGCAGGGCTCCACATGGACAGTAACTTTTTTGCTGGTTGCCAGGTCGGGCAAGCAAAACAATTTTTGTTCTTCTTCGAACTTGGCCCGAAACTAAGTTTTACTGGCTCCAAAATTTAATTTCTATTGTAAATTGTATACTATTCAAAATCTCATTCCAGGGCACCATTGCAGAAAGAGATACAATCGATTGTAAGTTGCAATTAATTGTCGGTCAGATCATGTGTTCTAAATGCGCAAATCTGATTGGTTGAAACGGGCAAATTTTCTGACTAACAATCAATTGTATCTCTTCCTGCGATGGGACCCTTGTCTTGTTCAAAACTGCAATTCTGGTCAGGCTTGACATGGAAGGCTCTTAGCTTTTCTAAATCTGTTATTGTCTGTCTGAAACCCAGTTGCTGGATCGGGCTTCTAACATTTGACTTTCATAACATTGTATTTACCAGACATCTATTTTTTACTTGTCTTTGGCCACTGGGACAGTGCTCAGCCTTTGTCTGGCAGAAGGGCGTATCTCGAGTGTCGCGCCACTCGAGATACGCCCTTCTGCCTGACAAAGGCCGTGCTAGTCTTGAGCCCTGAACTATTATAGACCTGTATTCACTTATAGGTTACTCATGGTTGACCATGTTTCTGATAACAATTGGTTAACAATGCTAGAAATTATGTTTTTTGCCTTGTGGCCCAGTCGGGCAAGTAAAAACAAGATTTTTCATATTCTAGTGGCCCGAAACCTTCTTGTGGCCCCAAACAAAGAAAAACATAATAAACTATGTTATATTTGGCTGCCCATTCGGACCAGTGGAATTTAATATCAATGAAATTTGGTGGCCAAAAGCTAATTTTTAGTGGCCCTGGGCCAGCGGTCCCTGTTTTTCTTTTTCTCCATATGTTCATTATTCGGAAGCAGCTAAACTATGCACAAGTAGTTTGTGATCAGTTATTGGGAATTCGTGTCAGAAGACTGTTGCCTTTCGTGTAGAACATGCCAGTACTAAAGAGGTATATTTTGTGTACGAAAGTCATAATTTTTTGTCTCGTGAAAATGATTAAACTTGTGGTTGTAATCAATTTGTGTATGTATTGAGTATGATAAGTGTTGAATTATATGTGATAAAAGCTTCTTTTTATTGTTTATTTAATGTCATAGTTTTGTTTAGCAGTGCAAAACATGAGTTTTTGATATAACTCGTGTGATAGATATCATATTCAACATGCTGTAATATACAATGCTCCTCAGACAAAATGCTTTTGGTCGGATTTCTGCTAGAAGGCTGCTATTCACACCTTTTTCACAAAGCCTCGCCTCCATTAAGATTTAAATTGTCATTCAAATCTGTCTTACTCTCTCTAAATCTAATCTTAAATTTAGAACTTTTAAATTACCTGTGATTGACATAAAATGATAAATATTTTATATTCTCTACATTTTCACAGCTAGAGTTCAACCCAACTGATAATTGTTTTTATTAGGGACTAGCAAATATGGAGGTTCCTTGCACTAATCCTGCAACAAATATTTTGGCAAAGGAGCCTGCAGAAATATCTCTAGAATCTTACCAGAAGATGTCTTTGATTTTTCCTTCTGAAGTGTACAAATTAAGGTGCATATCACACAAAAGTTCATTATGTCCATATTAAAACTACAGTCAAACCTGTCTTATAGTGACTACCCAAGGGAAACGAGAAACGTGGCCACTGTAGCCAGGTGCCCACTATAAACGGGTTACACAACATTGATTTTATCTGCAAGGGATCACTTTTGGTGGCCACTATAGGCAGGTTGGCTGCTATAGAAAGGTGGTCACCAAGATAGGTTTGACTGTATTTTCACCAATAGTTCATGTTGACTTTCAGCATTAAAACATGGATTTTGTTGTATTATTATATGTTACCAAAGTTAGGATTATATGCCTTTATGCCAGCACTGCATTGGACTTTTTGTGAAATGAATTACACTTTAAAATGGAAATACCATCATTTGTTTTTCATAGTGATGAAAATTTAATCGATAGTTTTAGTAGTGATTCTTTGAAGTTTTATTTGTGTATTTTTCATTCAGTGAGCAATTGCATTGTTATTTACAACTTTCAAAATGTATTCAGAATTTGTTCATGTGAATGTTGAACCTTTCCCCATTTGTGCATTCTAATATTGCCTAGAGTCGGACTAGCATATTTATCAAGAGAAAATGTAATTTATGCAGTTCTTTAATTCAAATAGTTAGTTAAATTCATGTTTACCCATTATTAAATAAATATATACTTATAAAGTAAAACAAAATGTATGGAATGTATCAAGGTGGATCTGCACAAAGGGGCTATCAAGGGCTTGTATTACTGTTTCGTTATTATTTTCAAACTGCATGCATAACTTATCAACAAAGCTGGGGGTGTTTCACAAAGATCCCAAGTTGCCATTTGTAGCCTTGGAATAAAATATATTCAAAAGCAAAAATGCAAGTATGTGAGACATTTCATAAATTTTACATCAAGAACATGAAATCTCCTTGATAATAGAAAGTATCAATAATTTGTATCAACATTTTATGCATTTTAAAAGAAATTGTGCAAATTTTTACAAAAACGGCTTTCCATAATTTCTAAGTCCAACTTGAGTGAAGTTCAACTTAGGATCTTTGTGAAACACCCCCTGGTTTCTGGCAAATTGAAAGCCTGCTCAAGGTTTGCCAAACATAGAAACAACTAATGTCTGCAAGATGGAATCTAAATATTGAATTGTATTTGTTAGGAACATAAGCTCGTTTTCTGCTCATGCTATAAAGTAAAAACACATACATTTTTAATATCGTTGGTTGAGTGTGAGAACTGAGAAGGGCGTTAAGTCAGTTTTGTTGCTAAATTGAGTGTTGTAAAGTTTAAAGTAATACGTATTTCTTATTTTTGAGATATCAATCAAAACCATAAGAGAGCTAATGTGGGTTTCTACAGTGCTCCTAAACTTGTAACATCTTTGAAATATAAGTAACTTAGTGCCCTTCTCTGTCTTATAGTATATCCCCTAATGAAGTGTAAATAAATGTTGTGAAATTTTTTGCTATAATCTTGAAAACATTTTTTTATTTGGTCTTAATACATTACTGATGAGAAAAAGTGATGTTTCCATTTTTTATTTTTGGTCCCAGGGTGCATTTTGGCGATTTTAAAGATAATTAGCTAATTTGCATATTTGTGAAATAAGGTCAGGGGTCATTTTCTATCTAGGAATAGTACAATATTGATAAAAACTAGTATTCTAGGGTATTTTGGGGCAAGGATTCCATTTCCGGTGTTCGTTTGTAAGTGGTGTATGGGAAACACTCTGAAATCCAAGATGGCTGCCCCTAATTTGCATATTTATGAATATTATTGATTTTCAGTGGCTACAGCCCCTAATAAGCAATCATTCCGGATTATTATTTGTCAGTTATGTTCTAAGTATGCATTTCAGATATCAGAGATGAGTTGCCATCGTGGCAACCTCTAGCAATGCATATTATTTGCATAATTATGTATTTTACCAAATTTGCATATTCCCCAAAATCGAGTATATTGGGAACCCGGCAAGTAAAAAAGACAAGTAATACCACTTTTCCAAGGTTTTGGGGGGCAGCAGATCCATTTTTGATACTTATTTACCTGTATCACCATGGCATCCATCTCAAATCCAAGATGACTGCTCCCTAAATTACACATGTTATCATACACGACTATATTATTTCGGTTATATTAGATTGATATTATAATGTTTTGACTTTTAATTATTGGAATGAGCAACTAGAATATTTGAATCACAATGTAGTTGTTTGCTTACAGTAAGCAAATCATACTTTTATCAATTAAATGCCGTTTAGGTAGAAATAGCATTATTTACTTTAAAATGACAATCGCGGCCATCTTGAATTTATGTGGGTTGCCGAGGTGATACAGGTAAATAAGTATCATGAATGGATTCGTTGCCCCCTAAAACCTTGGAAAAGTGGTATTACTTGTCTTTTTTACTTGCCGGGTTCCCAATATACTCGATTTAGGGGAATATGCAAATTAGGTAAAATACATATTTATGCAAATAATATGCATTGCTAGAGGTTGCCATGATGTTAACTCATCTTTGATATCTTAAATACATACTTAGAACATAACTGACAAATAATAATCCGGAATTATTGCTTATTAGGAGCTGTAGCCACTGAAAATCAATAATATTCATAAATATGCAAATTAGGGGAAGCCATCTTTGATTTCAGAGTGTTTCCCATACAGCACTTACAAACGAGCACCGGAAATGGAATCCTTGCCTCAAAATACCCTAGAATACTAGTTTTTATCAATATTGTACTATTCCTAGATAGAAAATGACCCCTGACCTTATTTCACAAATATGCAAATTAGCTAATTATCTTTAAAATCGCCAAAATGTACCCTGGGACCAAAAATAAAAAATGGAAACATCACTTTTTCTCATCAGTAATGTATTTAGACCAAATTAAAAACTGTTTCCAAGATTATAGCAAAAAAAATTGCTGCTTTACATAACCTGATAGACTATTAACCAATGATGTTATTGAATTAGTCTACTTGGTAGATGATTAAAAAGTTACTACTTTCTCTCTGATATTAGAGAATGAAAATACATCAAGAAGATGGCCAACATTAGAAATGTAGGAAATTCTAAAAAAAAATCCTGTGATTTAACAATTGAGGAGCCAGTTAAAAAAAAAATTGGTTCTATGCAGCTGAACAGAATTTTTATGAAAAGTGCTGAATTACTTAGAACTGTTTATCTTTTAGTTGTATTTGTGTCGGCTCTGTAGCTTTGAGAAATAACATATAGCTGTGTAGATTCTATATACATATAAATTGGTAATCTTAGTGAATTAATTAATTAATTAGGGAATGATAATATGGACCCAAAGAAAAATTATAATCTTTTTCAAGTGGAATAAATGTTAGTGTATTTTTATGGAATGGAGTGATTTGTTTACAAAATATGTGCAAGTGTAGCTTATCCCAAGTAGCAATAAGTAACATGTGTAGAATGTTTCATGTAGAAGTAAAATTTTGTTGTCATTAATTTCAAAACATGTTGGTGATTATTGCTGAATTTAAGTTCATGCAAAAGACAAGATACATTAGAAATTATTCCTTACGTTTGCCTAGATACATTAAAAAAAATACTTGCAGGACCATAGGTGTCAAATTAACTGAACCCAAAATATTTAATTGTAATTTGTAGCGTATGTAAATAAGGATATGGTGGTAATAAGCCTAGGTTAATAGAAAGTGAGTGAAATGGTAGAGGAAAGTTTATAGTGAATAGAAAATCTAAGATAACGAGTGACCAAATACAGAGATTTTAAAGGAGATTTATTGTAAATAATATTGGTTAAAATGTATTTGTTTCAATAAAGTGCTTTTTTGTGCAAACAAATCAGAAGTTTTCGGAAGGGCCGCACTCTGGGGCTGGCCCCAACTTTAAAGCAAAAGATGTTAATATAGATTTAAAGGATAATCAAATGTTTAATATTACCCTTCAAAACTCTGAACTTTGCACTATAATCTGTATTGCTAGAGAATAAGTGTTTTTATTTATGTCATTCATTGAATGCACTTAGTTTGATGTTAAATACACATGTTTTTACTTATTAATCATACAGCGGACTCCTACAATGTCTTATTATATTGAGGTTGCAACATGCAAGTGTACACTTATGTGCAAAAAGAATGTTGAACTTCGGGAAGCGAGTACAATTTACTTTATTAAGTAACACCCTTTCATTTTTATTTCATAGATGTATAGTTTTACATGACTGTCATGTTTCCTTTTTATTTTGTCCTGAGTGTGATATGGTTGGTCACAATAATGCAGATTAGGAGTCCACTGTAAATAAGATTATTATTTTAATGGTGTTAATGTTGTTGTTTTTAATATTATTGGTATTATTAGTTATTATTGGTATTATTTGTTGTTATGTTATTATTGGTATTATTCTTATTATTCTCTTTATTTGTATTTGGTATTATTGTTATTATTATAATTAAGTGCATTTTAGTTATGATTATTTCTCATGTTTTATCAGTTATGTTGTATCTTAATTTAGAACTTGGGGATTACCCGAGTTCATGAAGAATGGACAATACATTAAAATTTCTTGTCATAAAGAACATAAATTATCCTATTTTATTTATTGTAACATTAATTGTAACGTAGTCCGAAAAAAATATACACATACAATCAGATTATGTAAAGTATCTTGTTAAACTAAATTTTTTATCATTACCAACTGATTATTCACAGTGCTGGGATGGTAGAAATACATAAACAGTTAAATGAGCAGACTGTTATGAAGGCTTTATAAACAGTTACTGAAATTATCAAATAAATGTTGGGGCCCACAATTGGATTTTATTAGTGAATATTTGAGCTGTTTTATATTTTTTTGAAATCATGATTGTGCTTATTCAAATATTCAAATTTTTCAAACACTAGAAATACTAAATACGCTTTCAGGAACAAACGCACACATATAATTAGTACAACATTAATTTTGGTCAGATTAGTCTATTAATTAGTTCAATCGATCCATTTATTCATTCATTCACCCATTTCCCCATGTATTCATCCATCCATTCATCCATTTGTCCATCACTCCATTAGTTCGCCCGATGTATACATTCACTGATTGGTCCATTAATTCATTAATTTATAGGTTGATTGATTCATTTATTCATCCATCCAGTCATTCATCCATCGATCCATTCATTATTCGTTCCCTTATAGCATGGATTGTATTAGGAGAATCCATGCTTATATATGGAATCGTTTGATTTTGATTCTCTGGCAAAAAATTACCCCAATTTCCAGGGTTTTAAGCTATTTAGACCTTTTTTAAAAACACAAAACCCAGGTTCAAATTGGCCTAGATACAAATTGTGTGTCTCTCATTGATTGATTGATTGATTGATTGATAGATTGATAAATTGATTGATTGATTGATTGATTGATTGATAAATTGATTGATTGATTGATTGATTGATAAATTGATTGATTGATTGATTGATTGATTGATTGATTGATTGATTGATTGATTGATTGATTGATTGATTGATTGATTGATTGGTGAATTGATTGATTGATTGATAAATTGATTGATTGATTGATTGATAAATTGATTGATGGATTGATGGATTGATGGATTGATTGATTGATTGATTGATTGATTGATTGATTGATTGATTGATTGATTGATTGATTGATAAATTGATTGATTGATTGATTGATTGATTGATTGATTGATTGATTGATAAATTGATTGATTGAAAGATTGATTAGTTCATCCATCCATCCATCCATCCATCCATCCACGATCCATCCACGATCCATCCATCCATCCATCCATCCATCCATCCATCCATCCATCCATCCATCCATCCATCCATCCATCCATCCATCCACCAACCTATCCATCTATATATCCATCCATCCATCCACCAACCTATCCATCCATCCATCCATCCATCCATCCATCCATCCATCCATCCATCCATCCATCCATCCATCCATCCATCCATCCAATGCATGCATCCATGCATGCATCCATCCATCCACCCATCCATCCATCCACCCATCCATCCATCCATCCACCCAATGCATGCATGCATGCATCCATCCATCCATCCATCCATCCATCCATCCATCCATCCAATGCATCCATGCATGCATCCATGCATCCATGCATGCATCCATGCATCCATCCATCCACCCATCCACCCATCCACCCATCCTTCCATCCATCCATCCATATCCACCCATCCATCCATCCATTCGTCCATCTTTCCATACATTCCCTATTCATTCGATACATCTAATTATAGTTGACAATTTATTAATTGATATTATTATTAGTATTTTTTGCAATGATGCCGACACTGCGACATAGCAATAAATTATTCCGCGCGGCGGAATTGTTGCACGTGTGCGCGTGCACGTGCATGCAATTCGCAAGCATGTCATCACTCAACAAGCTGCAAAATACTAATACGATCAACCTCGGCTGACCGCACTTCCGTCTTTTTCCTGCCCTCGCCGCGCCTCGACCTCGCCTCGCGCTCGGCATAGCTGACCGCGAGCGCCCGTACTCTTGAGTGCACCGCCGGTATACACGTACCGCGGGTACCGTCCGCACAAAAACAAATTATTTTCCCCAAGTTCCGTTTCGTTACAGCTGGAGACGTGTTACACGTGGGTATTAATTCTGAAATCGTGTTATCGTTGAGTGAATTAATGTTATAGTTGTGGATGTGAAAGTAATGTTGTATTTGTTGCGTATTATTGCGTGATCAGTGTGAATAGCGTGCACGGTAAGTGGTATTTTAATGATAAACGAGTCACTCTATTGACACATGTGCGTGAATGACGTTTATGTGCGTGTGTGTGTGCGTAGTCCTACCTGTTAAATTCTGTGTGTGGTTATGAATATGATTATCATTATGTCTGATTAACAACAACAAAATAAAAACAACCAATTACTCTTATTTTTATAGGTTACCGTTCTGGGGTTTATCAAACATTATGACATAGATCTAATGTATGATCTGTGGTTGGCTTTTGTCTCATGATATCTAGTCTTTTTGATAGAAATTAATGTGAATTGATTTAAAAATAGAAATTAGATTAGAAATAAAAATAGAAATAGAATTGTATTGACTATTGTACAATTTACTATTTAATTTAGGCTATTTGTAAATAAATGTAATTGTATTTTGTAATTGTATTTTAATTGTAATTTAAATTGAACTGTCATTGTCAAATATTTGTCTTAAGTTGCATTTTTGTTGTTGCAATTTTGGTTGTCCCAAAATTGATAATTTACTGCCCTCCAATTCCAAACAAGGTTTCATTTGTGAACTGTCTCATGTTTAATAGAATATGTCTCCCTGTCATGAATAAAACTGAAAATTATCATGTTTCATGATATGGCATGGGTAATATTTCTAATATTATTGATCAGAATTCAGATGGATAAGGCTCGGCGTTGAAAACGTCATCAATTCAAGTAACATTGTCTAGTTGGCCGATCAGGAATCAGCTCCGCTCAGGGTCGGCTCAATCACGCCACACGGCACTAAAAATAAAATATAACTTTATGAGTATGACATTTTAGATTTTTACTGGCCGGGGCCCATGACTTGATGAGGCAAGTGCAAGAGTTGAGCAGTGCACTAGTATTTAGTAATATTTAGCATTATTTATTATTATTCATATAAATTTGCTGAAGACTTAGTTTTGTTTATCTATGCATACCGTGCATTTTGGAATGGCGGCAGATATCTCCGCTTAATTGAATGGCAGTGTATACAGCCACACTCGTGTGTCTTTAGCTTACAGCCACACTCGTGTGGCTGTATCTGTAGAGCCGCGTATGGATACAGCCACACTCGCGCATGCGCATAGCCAAAATTTCCGACTTGTATATTATCGAACATCGAGTACGAGATTACGCAAAAAGCGGCGGCATGTACCGAGCATCGAACTCGATACACGGCGTCTTAAGATTATCAGACTAGCACTCAGCGCATATCCATTGCGCCACAGCGGATTGGCTTGAGTTGCAGCGGAACAGAAGAAGTTTTGTCTTTATTAGTTTCGGGGGATATATATTATTACCCTAACCTAAACCCTAACCCTAACCCTAATTTAGTGGCTATAGGTCAGTATATTTAGTGGCTATATGTCAGATTAGTGGCTATAGGTCAGATTAATGGCTATAAGTCGGTATACACGCATTGTGCTGCCGTAAGAATAGCCGGCGTGTGGATAGCCGGCGTGTGGCTGTGTAATACATATGGAGTGTGGCTGTATCCATACGCGGCTCTACGGATACAGCCACACGAGTGTGGCCGTAAGCTAAAGACACACGAGTGTGGTTGTATACACTGCCTAATTGAATCGATGCAGTAAATGTATTGAATTAGTAAGATAAGGGACTAACACTTAACAGTACCATCACGATGCAAATTTGTTAACTTTGTAAACAAATCTTAATAATCATTTTATCCATATCGCTCTTTTGTTCCTCTTATTCAGAGCCTGACTGAATTGCGCTGTCGCACACAACATACACACAATGCATCGTAACTACAACTCCGGCTACGGGCACCACAGCCACCAGGGCCCAGGCCATCACGGGCCCCACCCTGGGGGCCCCCACGGCTTGGGGGGTATGGGCATGGGGATGGGAATGGGAGGTATGGGCATGGGGATGCAGGGCATGGGCATGGGCATGCAAGGGATGGGGGGTATGGGTGGGGGCGGCGGGGCACAGCATCACCAAGGTGGCGGCGGTGGGATGAACAGCTACCCGAGCAAGTACCCAACGGTCAGCAACTTCACAAACGACAACTCGCCCGCCGCGAAGGCGTCCCGCGTCTTTGTCGGCAACCTCAACACGTACACGCGGAAGGAGGACCGCAGCAACATGGTCGACCTCCTCATGGAGACGTTTATGAAGTACGGCCGCATCAAGGCCATCTCCGTCCACAGTGGCTACGGGTTTGTGCAGTTTGAGAATGGAGAACAGGCCAAGAATGCCATCAGGGGCGAGCAGGGGAAACTCATCAAGGCTCAGCCGCTAGGTGAGTGCATTTAGAAATCTTCTGTTTTATTCATGATAATAACAAAAATAGGCCATTTAGGTCATCTCCGGTGTGAGTACATTCAGAAATGTTTCATTATCATCAAGTTCAGGTGGTGCCGAAGAGTGCTGCCGAGTTCTTAACTGGAGCACACCATGCAACTCTATCTTCTGAGAGCATGTTTTATCCATGATAGAAAAATAAAGGGTTTCAAACTTTCTGGTCTGAAGAAAATAACTTTAGTTTTTAGTAAACAGCGAGTCGCCTAAGAATGACATCTGGGATGAGCACATCGATTCAAATTAAATTGAAAAAAATCCAGTACACATGCACAACTGTGGAGGTTTTATGGCCTGATAAGATTTGAGCGTTTGACTTCATATCATGGGACTGGAGTTTGAAACCAATCAATGCGAATTCATTTGTGTCTTTCAGCAGGACATTTATCAGCCTTGCTGGTCTCTACCCAGGAGTACAAATTGGTATTTGGTTGGGTGTTAATTAGCCTGCATTTCTCTTATAGAGCAGCTGGGGCTATATGTTCCACAGGGAGTTGAGATGGGGCACAAGATTATCATGTATAGGCAGCATTTATTATTTTCTCTTTCTATTTTTCTTCTGATTATGTCCTCAGATCTCTATTTAGCCAGCGATCCAGACATGAACAGACCAAGAGGATACAAGAAAGTCAACAACAACCCAGGATATGTGTAAGTCATGTTTCCCTCCTGAAAATTTGTGTTAACTTTCTCAGTGCTAAGTTGCAAGTATCCACTTTACCTAGTTCTTAAGTCCCGTTTTCATGAGTTGTATATCCCCCACCCAATCATCTATTATGAATAGAAAGGAAGTTCAGCTTGATAAGAAGTCTCGAGTGTTTTAATTTTTGTAATCACAAGGAATCATAAGAAATCATAATGAATTGGAGCATACCAATTAAATAATTATATCTTTCGCACAAAACTTTTTAACAAAACTAAATTAAAACAATTTTCCTCTGCTGATATTTTAAAATAGGGTACTGTCTTTGTAATTGTAAAGAGTATCGTGTTCAGGGGGGGCATTCTGAAAAGATAAGACATGTCCTAAGTCATGGATTTTGTCCTAGTTACGTGTCGTAACTATTATTTGTATTCTGAAAACAGGACTCCTAACTTAGGACATCCTAAAGTTACGACACGTATGCAAATGAGCTAAAAGTTAAGACACGTATGCAAATGAGCTAAAAAGTTACGACACGTATGCAAATGAGCTAATTTGTATTCTGAAAGCCACAACTTAGGATAAAACTTAAGTCTGCCTCCGAGGTGTCCTAACTCGGTCTTAACTATGCACTCGCACGATTTACGATAGTATTATGACATGAACAAGACATTATCAAACTGCAATGAGCGTCCGAAAGTGTAACCAAATAAGAACATACATTTTTGGCGAGTAGTTGCGCGTGATAACAAAGATTGAGCGCGTTGACTAAAAAAGTACGCTTGAAATTTATCTTTCATGCGCTCTCGGCCTCTTCGATCTTTGCCACACAACCAAAAGACTGCACAATGTTCATACTTGTTAATGTTATTGATAGGCCTTCACGGAAACAAAACAAAATTAATTGTTTGCTGTGCAAGAGAAAGACATTCCTATTTGGTTTACATTTGTAAATTACATTCATTATTTAAAAGTGATATAGCTGTAAAATAATTGGTTAGTGTAAGTACTGTGTCGGCCAATTACGACAGCCAAATAAGTTTATGAGATGTATCAATAGTGTAGTTTGAGTGTCTCCAACAAGTATTATTTGATTTGTTCAGGGTCATTCAACAGTGACAGTGTATAGGCCTATATTTCAATTTCGAACGCTGGATATCATTATGTTAGTGTATTTGTTATGATTGGTAAACTGAACAATAAATTCAGACATTAAGTTAATTTTAATAAAATAAAACAAAATCAATGGGGCAATCAACCTTATGAGTACAAGAGGAAATACATAAATAAACAAATAAATAAATAATAAAACCAATTGTAGGCCTACCAAGTATAGGTACTGCCAGGGACGAATGAATCCTGAGTCGATCGACTGACCGGACAAAATTGGTTTGAAATGAAATGAAATTTGAAATGAAATGAAATGAAATGAAATGTATAAAGACGAATACAATTAATTTCCATTATAAACAAAGTTCATAAAGCTATCAGTTTAGGCCTTCGTTATTTTGTTAACTCATCAAAATGTTTATGAGATTGATTTGCAAATGCAATCACGCACAGTACATGCATGGGTCTCTCACGATGACGTGATTCATAATATGCATTTATGCAGGATTTGGTTATAAAACAAAGTTTGTCATTGGTTGCGCGTTATGATATGCGCGTTTCAAGTACGCTCATTAATATGCATGATATGGACTTAAGACGGTCTTAAGTCTGCTTTCAGAATACAAATAGTTACGTGTCATAGCGCCGTCTTATCTTTTCAAGTTACGACACGTAACTCCCTAGGATTTTCAGAATGCCCCCCCTGATGCATAGTCTCTTGTCTCATTTTGTGTACAGAAGCTTCCTTGATCCTACTACACTACTAAACATATATCATGGTAACAGTATGGAGCATACGACTTTGATAATAACACAATCTTTCTTGTAACAGACAATACTAAATGAAAACAGTTTTTCTATGCTGATATTTCAAGCTAGGCTGTCCTCTTCTGATGCATAGTCTCGTCTCATTTTGTATACAGAAGCTACGTTCCTACTACACTACTAAACATATAATTAACATAACAGAATGGAGCATCCACTTTGATAAATACAATCTTTCTTGTAACTGATAAAGCTAAATGAAAACAGTTTTGCTCTGCTGATAATTCAAGCTAGGCTGTCATCTTTTCTGATGCATAGTCTCTGTCTCATTTTGTATACAGAAGCTACGTTGATCCCACCACACTGCCCACCATTCCAGCAAAAGGCATCAACATGATGAAGAAGAGACAGCGACTAACAAAGAGCGGTGACGGTAAGAATTTAGTTGGTGTGATCAATAAAAATGGAATTCAATATGTGCATCAGCAACTTTTGCAGAAGACATCAATTATCTGAGGGCATTCTGAAATCTTAAGATGCTATGATCCATTGATTGGTCTAGATGAGGATGCCTTTTATAACGTTTCGGGTTGTCCGTCCGTCCCGTTATCGTGATCGCGTTATCTCAAGAACCGATTGACGGATTCTCACCAAACTTGGTTCATGTATGTATCTTGAGCTGAATAACTGATAAGATTTCGGGGTCATGAGGTCAAAGGTCGCAGGGCTCGATATATAGGCTAAATTAGCTTGTAATTGCAAAATCACAAGAACTGAATGTCAGATTTTTAATAAAACTTGGTACCTGGTATCTCAGGATGCCATTGTAGCCATCAGATGTTAGGGTCATTAGGGCAAAGGTCAAGGTCACAGGACTCATTATGCCAAAATAGCTTGTAATTGCAGTATCTCAAGAACCAGTTCACAAATAACCATCAAACTTGGTACCTATTTGTATCTTGGTTAGCCAATAGATTTATAAGATTTTGGGGTCATTAGGTCAAAGGTCAAGGTCACAGCTCATATACATGGAAAAATAGTTCATAATTGTGATATATCAGATCTGGTATACAGATTACTATGAAAATTGAGTTGACAATTTCATTGCATGTTAATTTGGGCTTAATAAATCGCGCAATGGCGGAGGCATCATTTTCTACTGCGCGCAGTCAAAGATCCATCTAGTTTGGCCTATATTTGAGTTTGATTTATATCTCTTCTAATGGTCAATTGTTCAAGGGATATCATGCCGTCAAACCTACTCTAGAGACTACCTGCATATTAAACACATCTAATCTTGGCTCCCTAGGAAGCAGTTTATATAATAAACCTGTCTACATAGCAACCAAAGATCTGCATAAAGACCACCAGTTTTGGCTCCTTAGGAAGGAGTGTACATGTTAATGAACCTCTATGAAATAAAGAACACAGGTCTGCTCATCAAGACCATTTTCTCTGTCTTTCTTGGGCAGTCTTTATCTAGACTGCAGGCCCGCTTTGGCCCGGGGCCAGTGAAATTGCACTTCGGGCCCGCAAAAATGAATAAAAGTCCTATTTTGGTAGCCCAATTGGGCAAGCAGAATTCTTAACCCGACATTGATAAAATTAGAAAAATCTTGTTTACTTCCATGTCATGCTTCATCTATAATCACATGTTTGATCAGGAAAGAGTGATATTTTGAAAAATAAAAAGTTTACTCATGAAATAAGGGCCAGTAAATTTTTCTTTTGGGCCACCAGAAAAGGGGAAGAAATTATTTTACTTGACCGACCGTGTCACTGACAAAAAATGTGAGTGTGGAGCCCTGAGACTGGTTTAAATGCAGAAGAAGTTATCCCTGAAGACGGGGTCTTCTCGCGTCACTACGTAATCTGTAATTCACTAGACACGGGTCTATGACATGTTATTGTATTACCAAGAATTTTGATTATCTTCATTAAATGTATAATACTTGTCTGCCTAGTATGTTTGCTAAGAGCCACAAGAGCATGAAACCATCACGGTCTAGGCACTTATCAAGCACATATTTTACAATTCCTAAAGCCCACCTAGCACAGAGCCGACTCGACCCGATCCGACTGGTTTTCAGTCAGGCTAGAGTCTGTTGCGCTCAGTCGGAGCCGATTCGACATGTTGAATCGGCCTCGAATGATATCCGACTGGCTCTTGACCGGCAAAACAGGAGTCCTGAGGCAACGTATACTGAGCTGAACCAACTGAAAATCTGTTGGATCGGGTAGAGTCGGCTGTGTGCGAAGGGCTTTAGACGCAGGTCTAGGATATGTTATACTATGTCCAAAATAGTTGATTATCCTTGAACAATTTCTTGCCTCGTATCTTTGCTCAGAGCCACAAAGCTGGGTTTAAATGTTCTACCAGCACAAGGCGATCATGTCCTGGGAGCTCATGAAGCATGCATCCGCCATCCACCAGACACAGATCTACGACATGTTATTGTATTACCAAGGATGTTGATTATCTGAATTATTATTTATTTCATTATTTATTACTTGATCTTGTATCCTTGCTCAGAGCCTCAAGGCTGGGTGTGCGTTTTCTGCCAGCACGAAGCCATCACAGCGTGGGAGCTCATGAAGCACGCGTCCGCCATCCACCAGACACAGATCTACGACATGGGCGGGGTGGACCAGCCTAAGATGGACGGACAGGAGGCGATGCAGACGCAGCAGTCCATGATGTAAAACGACAACGACGGACGGGCGTGTCTTATCTTTTACGATCACCCCCGACATTGTACCTTACGATCACCTCGACATGGACCTGCAGATCACCCTGGACATTTTAAGATGACGATGGGCGTGTCTTCTCTTTTACGATCACCCCGACATGGACGATCAGCGGAACACCCTGGACAATTGACGATCACCTCAACAGTGACTCCCCGTACCCCCCTCCCTGTCCCTGTTCTTCCCCCCTTGACGTCCATTCTGAAGTGATTGGCGGATGCTTCTGACCATTGTGCTTCTCTGCCCCTCTCAGCTGCGAGCCATTGAAATTGGACATTCAAAGGTCCATGGTATACGGTTTATGGAACAAAAGGCACCCATGGAAAGTTCATATATTATGGGGCCATGGTATTGTCTATAGCAGATGGTAAGTGTAAAAATTCTTAGCCTCTAGCCCTTGGCCAGATGTTATTCTTGTCAATACATTGTCATGATAGGTGACTGGGTATTGAAAGGATAAAGTGGAAAAATCTCAAACGTGCTATAGATTTCAACCGTAGAGGGCAGCTGCCGGAGGACATCATGATACACAACAAGCGGAGAACCTCGCAGACACGATGCAGGGCATCATCTACGCTAGTAACCATGGTGATCGGTCATGTGATCTTGTGTCGGGAGTGGGAGAGGTACTAATAGGATTCCCCTTTTTGACTTGTCGTTGAGGTGTACGGACTGACTGAAAATGAACTGCTGTATTTATCATGAAATTCATGGCAACTCGCGTTAACCATGTCACGGTATGATGAAGGCCCCAAGGGTACACAAAATAAGGTGGTCAACTTTTAGTGGAAAAAATATTAAGTAACTTTGTCATACAGAAATTTGTTGAGAAAAAATGGGATGGTTAGGAACTTGTAGAATTATTGACTGCAGACCATGTTCTTTCAATACTAATGTGAATTTTGTTCTTTTTAGGATGGAGTTTCACCAAAACTAATAAATGGTCTGCATCAAAACAATCACGATTAATGGAATATTCTACATCGAGAAAAAAAATTCATATTGACATCAACTTCGAATCGTAAATGTGAATCTATTGGAGTGACCATAAAAGTCAGTATAGAGGGTGGCTATGCTATGGAACAAAATTCATAGAACTGTGTTTTAAAATTAGTTGGTGCCGATTTCCATTCACATGTGGAATGGTGCAATATTCATTTGGGTGATAATAATTGAGTGCAAGGAGTGATTGTGACCTGCTTACGGGACAGTACATTGGAAGAATTGGCCAATATCGTAAAATCGTTGTTTTGATAATGGCTGAATGTACATTTTGTGGCCAATTGAATGACAAAAGATGGGTTTGATAGTTGCATAAGTATAATGTGAAATGAATGTAACTAGCATTTATTAAATGATCAAATGTTTTTCTTTTTATTTCTTGGCTAAATAGCAAACTTTCTTTAAGTCCTTTAATTGTCCCATTTATATTTCCGTTGTAACGAGTATATCTATTATCAGTACTGTGCATAAAGTATTTTTTGAGTAGGTTTAACTTTTGATTGAAATATAATTGAATTTGATTCGATAATTCAATCACGGCACTTGCTAATTCTAGGCAGG
This sequence comes from Echinarachnius parma, assembly GCA_037951105.1. Taxonomy (NCBI): domain Eukaryota; kingdom Metazoa; phylum Echinodermata; class Echinoidea; order Clypeasteroida; family Echinarachniidae; genus Echinarachnius; species Echinarachnius parma. Next base: position 47,996 of record JBAMJV010009804.1, read on the forward strand.
TACTTGCCCTATTGCCTGGGGCAAGTCAAATTTCATAAATTGCCTAGTTTGGTTACCTGGTCGGGCAACTAAATTATTGGTCAAATATGAGAGAAAAATGTAATTCCTTGGGTTTAAATCTCATTTACAAAAGTAAGTGGGCAAGTAAACTTTCTGTTCGGGCAGGTTACATTTGAAAAGTCATGATTTTACTTGCCCGAAAGAGCCGGTAAGGAAAAAAAAAGTGTGGAGGTTTGCTCTAGGGTTTTTTAAAGACTGCCACTAATCAGTATCATACACTTGGCAAATCTGAAATCTCTTTATTAAAAATTCTTAATCTCGCCATAATATTGTCTCATAATTACAATGTATTTTGTATAGTGCACTAGTTACACAGTTTCTTGTCTAGAATGAATAAGCACTTGGACATTCAAACATCTAGTTCAGCCAAAGATATCTCTGGCTCGATCCACAGTGGGATTTAAAAAAGTTGTTATAATATTTGGGCCCCGTTGTAGAGAGACATGCAATCCATTGTAAAGTTGCAATTTAAATGCAGGTCAGAAAATGTGTGCATTACAACCAATCAGATTTGCCCATTTTGTTACATGATATCACATTATTTACAAATGATTGCATCTGCTTCTGCAACAGGGCGCAGATGTGATAGGCATGTATAGTGTGCTAAATGCATGGAAGTATATACACATGCAGAGAACTGTAGGGAGAGATCTTACCATTTTTCTTCCTCCAATTCATGCATTGAACATATACTTTTTAACAATTGGTGTGGATGGTTGATTAAGCTCATATTGAGCTCAAATCTATTGATAGTAAAAATTTATGAAATGAATCAGTCACTCCTCCCCCCCACGTTCCAAATTCACCAATGAAATGTTGAGGTCTACATATCTGTGATATGATGTGAATAGGGCCATACTCGATTATATAGTCTTTGAGACATTGTTGCGCAATCGCAGATCTTTTGTAAAACATAAATACCCATTTTTTGTCTGTAATTTCAAGCCACTGTAAGAGAATGGGCCATATGCATTCAAATAAACGATTGATTTTAGTTTTTACTAAGCTTTTGAAACTTCACAGCCCAGGTCTACGGGCAAATGTTTTTCTTTTGTTCAGGTGGCTGCTTTTCTCCAACAAGAATGAACTGATTTTATCCAAAAATTAATTGCTGTTTTGGGGGCAGGAGGGGGGTCCTACAGCCCCACTCGACCTCCCCCCTCCCACCTCTTACGTACACATATGGTTTAACGAAAGATCACCAACACATTCTATTGCGGGAGATATTTGTGATAGAAGAGGAAATAATGTAGGTACAATTTTGAAGCCTATACCCTAGCAAAAGCCTAGTAAATACAATTGGTTGTTTGATGCATATGGCTCATAGTGTGTACTGTTCTTCACGTATGGAGATCAAATATTGTATTTTCAGTTGTGTATTTTTTTTTTGTTGTCCTTAACTCAGTAGATGTCTTTTTTTTTGGGAAATTTATTTCCTTTGATATTTGAATTTATTTTGTGTATGATGGTATAGGAACAATAATCTATCTTGACCTTTTTTAGATTAGGGTATGTATCATGAATTTTGTGTATCATTCATTAACTTAACTATGAGCATCAGTAACATATATATAACAAAAGGCATGTAAAATTGCTTGATTAGAATGTACTGACAAATTGGAAAGTAGTAAATTTTTTTCATGTGCGCCTGTGTATTTTCATTTATTTACTTATTGAATAGAGAAACAAAATTTAACCTGCGATTAAAGTAAATGGTTGCTTATTGTATTTGCATTTATTGTTAAAAAGTAAGTCAAAAAACAATTGGTAGATGTTTTTGTAGTTAAGATGCGTTATTTCATTTATTTAAATATAAAAATCAAGTGTAGAATGTCTTTTTTGGTGTATATTTTTAGTGTAGTTTAGCGCGTAATTTACGAAATCATCTTCGCATGTATTAAATAATGCTTATTGAAACGTTATTAACTTTTATTATTGGAAATTGTTCACAAGACATGTGAGGTTTAGATTGAAAACTGTAGAAATGTAGAGTAGAACGTACCTTTTATTTCTTAAATATGTATTTTTTTGCATATGTTATTCAACGGGACATGCATATCAACTTTTTGTGAAAGGACAGTCATTTCTGTAATTGAACCGTCAGTTTTTTCAGCGATTTATTCATATCCCTCGATATCAAACTTTATTTTTTCATCCATCCTTTCCAAAGTTTATTTGTCCTCCATATTTTCCAAGGACCTTTCTTGAATTTTTGTCACAAAACTGTGATATTTGGAGTCGCCTTCCGTGCTTGTGTTGAAAATCCTCATTTAACTCTGGATATTCTGTCCCTGCGGGGAAAGCAACATAAAATTGTGCCAAAATGCTTTCATTTACGAAGATATAGTGCATATGAATATTTTTATGAACGATAAATATCCAGGTGAACCTTTACCTACCTTAGTGCGCCAGGCTAAAGTGAATGAAATTGAAAGAAATGTTGACAATTATATGTATGCTTTTCACCGATTACAAGTGGGACAACAAAATTAATTTCCATTTGAATATGGACAAAAGTTAAATACGAGTTGAAATCTAGTGCTCTGGCATTTTTTTCCATGACCCTGAATTGGTCACTATACAATTTTGTTTTAAAATTCCCTTTTTAATGTTGTTAATTTGTTTTTTAGTTGTGTATTCATTCACGGACCATCTCTTTCTGTTTTTAATTTGATTTTTATGTAGGACCAAGATACCATGGAATGGTCATACTTTACTTTGTCTTTTTAATATATTTTGTTTTTTTAACTTTTATTTTCCTTTTTAACGTTCTTAATGTTCACCCGATATCCCTTTATATTTTTAGCCCCCTTCCACAAAAGTTTTACAATATTCACACGTGGTGGCAATGAATTGCCATTCAATATTATTCCTCAAGAGAAATAGCATTTTACAGATTTCTCTGGCCATATTTGGCACTTGTAGTGATGATGCGTGACGAGATAAGAAAAGAGAGGAAAGGCTTGGAATTTTGAAGTATCGGTACAAAATTCATATTTTGCATGGGCAAAGATTTCTGTACAAGTTGTGAACACGGTGTATAGATTGCATTGTGAATTTGAAGATCTGTAGGACATTGAATTACTTGTAATATCTGTACCAAATTCATGTCATTTTGCAAGATTTGTAAAAGGTATGAAAATGTGAACTTTACAGAGGAAGAACGTGGAATTTTTAGAAAATAATATCTGTACCATATTCAATTATGCTCCATGAGAACGAAGAGGAGATATAGACATATATTTTTGTTGAATCTATACCAAATTTCATGCTAGGTCAAGATTTGTACTTAAAAAGAAGAGATAGCATGGTCAGTTGTTGTTTGGATTCTAAACTGTGTTTCATGTATACCCCCCTATAGCGCAACAGCATTGATCATGTGTTTGGCCAGATCAATGATGTTGCGCAGAACTCCCGTTGGCGGCGCTATAGGGGGATAAACCATATCGATGGGTAATATCAGGAAACACCGTTCAGGATCTAAACTAGGTCAGTTGTTGAATTTGTACGGACATTGGCTTGAAGAGCGAGTAGGTATTCATTCGTCGGAGTTCAAATTTATTGTGGAATCTGGGGGCATATTTTTGTTCTTTATTCATCTTTAGCCATTCAATGCAAGCTTCGCCCCATTTGGAAAAATTGTGTTCTTCCTGCTTTATACAAATTGGCAACGCGTAGTACCTATGATCATTAACGAGGGCAAATTGATAGACAACTTCCGGTTTAGTTGAATGAGCCATTTTCTATGCATGGCTTTTTTACCTTTTTTCTTTACTCGTCTGTTATTTGTTGTATTTCCTTCATTTACCATTATCAAAACAATCCTTGAAAAAAAAAATGAATGAATGAAATACTTCAGTACAAGATGTTGGGTAGAGTGGGTAATTATAGTCATGCATAGATCACCTTGGTTGTCTAACGTTTTGACTTTAATTTTAATGATCAATGTGACACAGCATTGCCAATTTGGGTAAAGTAGGTAGGGAGATTGAATGACATTGGTATATCACAGAACCTATATTGCCACTTGTGTCTTTGTCGAATAGTGTACAATGTCATCTATGGAGCGAGAGAGAGAGAGAGAGGAAAAATATTAATAGAAAGAAAAAACAAAGAGAAAACTATTTTTGATAGCAGAATTGAGAACTGAATATGATTGAATTACTCGATATTGTATGTATCATCATTTATTACATATGTAAAAAGATATCATGTACTGTACAGTGGACAGAAGTTTGGCTCTTCACTGAAACTTTGCTGGTTTCAAACCGGAAAGCTTCAGAGAGGAGTATGTTAATAAATGTTTTAATTGTTCGTAGAACACGATTTGGCGTCTCTCGGTCTTATGTGATGTAGTTTTGTTGGTGATCTTTATTTTAGCCGATAGGGAGATTTCGTATAGACGAATCCGGTTTTAAGTCTATACTATAGGGCCATAACTGGGGAGCTTCCAAGAGTACAACAGAAGATAATTTGAATAGGTTTGAACCGTTATGCAACATGTTGGGTGTATTATTGTCTCCTGAACAATCCGTGACCCTTGTTCAGCATGCTAGACATGCTAGAAGCACTCCCAGTTATGGCAGACGTAGACCGGAAACCGGATTGGTCTATAAGGGAAAGTACAGTTCTAGTTAAACTTAAAGGGGACCACCAGGCAAAGAACAACACATTATTATATGTTTTGGTACCGTTTTGTGATATCAAATAAACCGAACACAAAAAGTAACTTCACCCCTAGGGAAAACATAATTTCTTAAATAATACCTTTATAAAGATTTTTCTTTCACCAAATGATTGCTATGATGGAGCTGTAGCTTCTGTGTAAAAATCAGACATATCCGTGAACGTACGGCTGACTGAGCACAAATAAAAGACAAAATGGTCACTTTTCAAAAGCTGCAAGATTTCATTCATGGCTAACCAACATCACATCTGTTTTAACGCATCGATTGTGTCAAATCAAAACAGGGCCATTGCTATCGGGCTCTTACAGGCTGGTCTTCCACTACGTGGGAGATCCTTCACCTCTCCAGTTTCTTGGAATTTTTTACGAAGATTTCTCATTGCGTTCGGGGAAATGCCCAGTGTCCGTGCTATACGTTTAAGAGGGGTCCCAGCCTTTAAGAGCCCGATAGCAATGGCCCTGTTTTGATTTGACAACTTTGGCATGATGGATTTCGATGACTTGTTGCAATTGATAGGCAAGGGAAAATGACAGACAATTCAACGTTTTAACCTTCATGTGATCTGTTTTACATGTGTGTTTATTTACAAATCACAAACAATGGCGGGAATTCAAACTGTATTGTTACACAGATCACAATCGATGCGTTAAAACAGATGTGATGTTGGTTAGCCATGAATGAAATCTTGCAGCTTTTGAAAAGTGACCATTTTGTCTTTTATTTGTGCTCAGTCAGCCGTACGTTCACGGATATGTCTGATTTTTACACAGAAGCTACAGCTCCATCATAGCAATCATTTGGTGAAAGAAAAATCTTTATAAAGGTATTATTTAAGAAATTATGACGTTTTCCCTAGGGGTGAAGTTACTTTTTGTGTTCGGTTTAGATACCCAACATTTTGCAAAGGGTTGTGTAATTCATAAACAAAGCAATTAATTTCCACCACTTACGGAACCACTGCTATTTCCTGGTTCCATATGGGCCAACCATTTGCGAGTGCGCCAATGCTATTCACGCGCACGTTTGTAAACAATAGATTCCCGGGCGATTCGTTCGCTCTGCACACATTACAATTCACCGCACACATAGCAGTCTGCGTAATTCAGAACGCATGAACGCATGCTTTAGAATGGTGATGCGTTTCCAATTATATAGTTTTTTTCTGGAAACATATTTTTGTGAACTTGTTGATGGAATGGAATACTAAAGATGTTACGTTTCTTTATTAAGAAAATTATTTTTGGGTGGTGGTACCCTTTAAGTTATAATTCAATGATGCTTTAATGGTAGAAAACATATCAAATAAGTAAAATTGTGTGCTATTCATTTTTTACACTTTTTCATTACCTCACAAAAAATATCACACTTTGACTCTTTACTCTCAAAATCGACCACAAATATGTATTTTTACAAAGCAGACAACCAAACATTGAATTGTACACATTTATTCTCAGATTCATATACAATACAATAATGTCCATCAAATTATATGGTGACAATATATATATTTTCTTCTCTATTTTGTAACAGAAAAGGGTGGTACAAAATGTACATTAGTAAACATTTTGACAATCCATGCTTGATAATACATGTATGATGGAAGAAGGGTTCCTGTTAACAAAAGTTAAAGAGTGAGGATAATGAAGTAGGAAATTATCCCCCTGATCATACTAGCACACATTAAAATTTGAAATCCTCTACAAGATTTACAAACAAAAAGAGAAAGAGGTTTCTCGCATAGTTTCATTTATTTAAGGGTGAAGAATAAATACCATCAATATTGAAGAATATTTGTATACTATTACTACAGTGGAACCTCGTTATAACAAGTTTAATCATAACCAGGTACTTGATATAGTGATGTAATTTTACAGGTCCAGGTTCTGTGTATTTTGTTGTTTTTAAGCCCTGATAGAGAAAGATATTCATGGGCCGGGAGGTGCTCGTTATAACGAGGTTTCACTGTATTGCGTAAGGTGAGTAGGGCGAATATTTAAACCCCAATCAATATATCAAAAGCACATTGCCTACCGTCACGAGAAAGGATGGTACCCCCTTACTATCGGATATCCTTCTAAACGCGACTCTTGGTGGGTGAACCAACTAGTGAAAATCCCTCTCGAACTTCAGGCAAGGTGTGCTGAATCTATGTCTATTATAAATGCCCAAAGATCACATGGGTACTGCAGGACAGGCCTGGGCCCCGTTTCATAAAACTTCTTAAATTGTTGTATTCAACTGTCCAGTTGTTGCAGATACATTAAAACTGTCTTAGTGGCCACCTGTCTATAGCAGCCAACAAAAGTGACCCCTGCAGAGAAAAATAGTGTAAAGGAACCTGTCTATAGAGGTCACCTGTCTACAGTGGTCACTTTTCTTATCTCCCTTGGGTGGTCACTATACACAGGTTTGACTGTACTATGGCAACTGCTGTATGCCTCCATGCCATTTGGCTGTTGGCAGAGTAGTTACGATGATTGGGCAGTTGCAACACTAAAAACAGTTTTATGAAACGGGGTCCCTGGACACAGAACATGCCCCATACGCTGGGTAATTAGAAATTGATGTTGAGAGAATTTGTTTCACAGTTGTTTTTGCATGTAAGTAAATTTCCTGTCCGGCAAGTAAAATTAGAACATGTGTGATTTAACTTGCCCAAACGGGCAGGTATACAAAAAGTTAGTCTGGAGGCTTGGGTACTGTAAGTAGTTGATGGAGCGACAGAAAGGGACTTATCTGATATCATAAACTCATCGTGTAGCTCATTACAAAACGCATCTGCAGGCAACATGCCAAATTCTAATCAAGACATGATTCTTCAAATAAAAATACACTTTGTGACCAGTGTATCCGCTATAAAGACGACTTCAGTTCAACTTTAGTTGTAGGGGAAAATTGAAGAATCTTAATATCATGGATGATGTTTATAAAGAATATAATATTTCTTCCTAGTTCTAAGATCTACCTCAACTTTTTATCTTCCTCAAACTGTTACTTGTCAAGTACATGTTGTTGTATTATATACGCGCACTATATTATTCATATGTAAGTACATTATACATATACGCTATGCAAGGAGTGCTGCGGTATGAGCAGCAAGATGACGCCGTTTGGACACGGACGTTTGTTTGTATTACTGGATTAAAGTTGTTGTTATATCTTTACACAACCGCCTGTTATCTATTTATTCATACCAGTCCACTAATACAACATGGTGGCAGCGCAGTGGCGATACAGATTCACTGCCAAATCAGCACAGGACTGACGTTTTGTTAAGGAAAATCAACATGAGTGATTTGTGCTGAAACAAAGTTGGACCGATTCAATGGGACACACAACACATTCATATCTACTGCAGACACTCGTACATCAACTGGCTGAATGACTCGTTATCTGTAAGTAACATCGTGTGGGAATTAATTGATTATCTTCTCTCAAATCGCTGCTCATCAGAGAGAATTTTGTGCATGTCATTCGATATATGAACGCTATGCAGAGCATTTCTACGACGATTTCGTTGCACACATTTTTGACATTATACGCCAAGCCTGTTCCACACGCACGCTAGCTACGCCAGCCTAGCGTAATTTAGACATTGGGTGATTTCAAGTATGGTGTTTAAATCTGGTGTTAGTGTTTATTAAACACTAAATCGGGCTTAAACACCATACTTGAAATGACTTAGTGTTAGGATGGTGTTAACGTGATGACCTCTGATTTCACCGTTGTACAAACTTCCGTTTCCGACTGGCGGTGTTTATTGATATGGCAATATACTATCAGAGATGGTGTTGAGCTAGTGTTAGTGTTTATTAAACACTAACTGCAGCCTTAACACCGTACTTGAAATGAGTTGGTGTTAGAGGTTTGACCTCGTATTTCCGGCAGTGGCACGTGGTTGCTGGTGTTTAGCGTCGTCTGCTAATCTGCCCGATAGTGTTAGTGTTGAGCATGTATACGCAAAACTCCATAGAGATAACAACTTCCATAGGGATCGAAATGAAAGTCATTTCAAGTACAGATCGAGCTGGTGTTAGTGTTACTGTTGCTAGGTGGGCATTAAAATCACAATTCTGAACTGAAATGGTGGTGTTTTTGTTTGTCTGAGCATGTAAAAAGGGTGTCAACCTAGATAATTTTAGAAGTTTTACTTAAGTGAAGATTATGAAACGCAATGCAAATCTTATTTTTAAAATTAATGTATTGATTTGAATATCTATAGTAATTTAAAGAAATAAGGTCATACAATTCATATTTTCATTATTTTATAATCAAACATTAGTTTTCACTACATAAATTCTTTAGACCATTTGGAATAATAATACAACAAAGCAAAATTTGAATAGCCAGGTTCTTCCTTATGTTTATATTGTTGTTAACATTAATTATTTTATGTATTTCTTGTCTAATTATACACCCGCCACCCCCCCCCCCCCCCCCCTCCCCCGAAAAAAGTCACTAAGCACTGGGAATTGTCTGTACATCTTTGACATTTTATTACAGTGAACTTATAATTGAGTTAAAAACTGTAGTAAATTTGTTGTGAATAATGGCTAAAAAAAAAATAATAATAAAAAAAATAACCACACCGGGGACTCGAACCCACTTCTATGATTTATCTGGTTAAGTGATACACGTGCGACAGGTCTTAACCCACTCGGCCACCAAGCACCTAGTGATCACGTGACCGATTTTAATAAAGTATATCATGTTACATACTATTGGTATTTACTCGGAACTTGCTACCGTGCTGTCACCGGGATTTATGCCTACATCTTCGGCTATGCAAACCGTTAACGCTAGCCATATGTCTCAGCGCGCGACGGGCATTCAATTTTTAGAAGAGAGTCACGCACATTTCTTGCGAGTTTAGTTACAAATTTCACTAAAAATAGGGAATATTCACTAAAATCGTATCGACCAAGTGAATGGTTTGAATGTTTTTTTAAATTATAGTATTCAATACATGTATGTGGTAAATCTTCATTACGGCTTGCTCTCTAATTCGTAACCATGTAAGCGTTTTCGTTACCATTTTAAGGGTGTTCGCGTGATTTTGTCTCTGGTGTTGACAAACACTAGCGATACTGATCGATTACTACTCAAGGTCATCACGATTAAAAAGTTCGTGACCTTAGATGCTTAATCTGGAAGCTGGTGTTTAGCTCAGATTAGAGGCAGTTTTTCACCCTCAACACTAACACTAACCCCAACACCATACTTGAAATCACCCATTGTACCAGTCGATCATCGATCGTCTACGCTGCGCACAGCCTAGCCAGCTAGCTCGCTGCATGCATCCAGTACTGCACCGACGCACTGACAACGCAGATCGACGCACCGCCGTGAAAAACTGCCTAGCAACGGAACGGGATCATCACCGCGCGGAAGGATATAGCTGACGGATCGAGTCTCTACCGTGTGCTGTGAGATTGCCGATCGAGTAACCGAATAAACATTGCTGTTTATGTATGCCGGCGAAGACCGTACCGAAGTCGAGGGACATCATCAAAGACACGGCACAATATAGACTGAAACCTGAAACTAATCCAAGCCAGCTGAAGGAAATGGACTAAGTATCTAAGTAATATGCAAATAATGACATAATTTCAGACATTTGAAATATTTACCTGTGGGCGATTTTGCACCACTTCGTTATTTGTTATTCTTCATGAATGCCTTGACACATTTATATTTCATGCATTTTTGTGAAAGTTACCATATTTATATGCCTTGATATCTTATTCTTACTGAGTGTAAAATATAGACAGAATTGATAATTCACTATCAATTTTTTTTTGTCATACAGGAATATACATGTTTTGTGAATGTAATTGCAAGCTCGTATATTTTGATTTCTTCATCGTGTACACTAAATACCTAGTGATTTTGTGTCATACAATCAATTCATTTGTGATTGACATATTCACATCTATCTATTGTGATTTATTCACGGTGTACACCCTATATTTGAAATTGCACTCTTTGTAAATTTGCACTATTTAATATTGATATCAAGCAACTATACCATTTCTTCTTCGTTGTTATCAGTCATAATATCACAAGTGCATCATGTCGAGATATCCAGAAATGAATTGGAATAACACTGATGTGCCAGAAGAATTCAAGCTATTCAAACAACGCATGGAGTTATGCCTCCAAGACAATGATGTCCAAGACCCAAAGAAACAAGCAATTAAAATAAAGATAGCAGTAGGAAATGAAGGTTTGCGCAGAATAAATGCATCCGGGCTATCTAATGATGACCAAGAAAACCCTGCACTGCTGTGGTCAACCCTTGAAGGTCAGCTGAAAGTCAAGCTGAACTTCCGCATCCACAGGCTCGAGCTGATGCGATATCGACAGCACTCAGGTGAAACTATCGACGAATTTGTAAACAGATGTCGGAGCAAAGCCAAAGAATGTGACTTTACTGAAAATGAACTTTCGGAACGTGTCACAGAGCTAGTTATTGCGTCCACACCTAATGAGGCATTCCAGAAGGATTTGCTAGACCAGCCCAAAGGCTACAAGATAGAAGAGCTCCTAGGTGAGGGCAGGAAATATGAAGCCATCGCTGTAGGCAAACAATGTCTTCGCTCAATCGACTCTGCAGCGAACAATGTAGATGCCCTATCACACAACCAAGCCGGACGCAAGAAGTGCGGCAACTGTGATCTGAATCACCCGCCACGCAAATGTCCAGCTTACAAAGATACCTGCAAATCCTGCGGTTCTAAGGGACACTGGGCCAAATGCTGCAGAAAGGCCAAACATAGAAAACCATTTCGAGGACGAAGTCAAAGCAGGGGACGCCAAGGCAGCAATCGCAGTTTTCCTCAACGAAGGCAGAACACGCCCCCAAGACACCCAGCGAAACAAAGGGTTGCTGAAGTCTCCAAAGAGCCAGGAGGAGAAACGCATGATGACTTCGAAGAATTCCATACTATCGTACTGGGAAATGACGAAGATGCTCGCATTGACTCTGTGCATCAGAAAGAAGCATTCGTCAAGATTGGGATCATCTGTCCAAGCAAACCAGGACAGCACATCCTGCACGCAAAGGTTGACACCGGTGCCAGTGGAAACACACTCCCTCTACGAACGATCAAGGCCATGTATGGAAGCAGATGGCAAGCAGTAACTCGCCCAACCACTGCACGTCTTACCGCATATAACGGTTCTCCAATACATTGTGTGGGCACACTATCAATCACGTGCAAGTACAAAGACTCCGAGTGGAGAGATCAAGTGTTCTACGTGGTCGATGTCTCCGGACCAGTGATCATCGGACTGCCTATGTGCAGTGAGCTTCAGGTTGTAACCATCCACGAGATGCACCACCAGAGCCGTAGCCCGACCAGCGGACCGCCTCCGTTGAACTCTGTCAAGGACCTGCAAGCACTGTATCCCGAACAATTTGACCGTATTGGTAATTTTCATGGGGAAGCGACACTGCATGTCAGAGAAGAGGCTGCTCCCACCATTGATCCACCACGGAAGTGCAGTGTCCACATCAAAGACAAACTGAAGTCTGAGCTAGATTCGATGGAGAAGCAAGGCATCATCCGAAAAGTCGAACATCACACCGACTGGTGTAGTTCGATTACGACAGTTCTCAAGAAAGATGGATCCTTGAGGGTATGCCTAGACCCCAGGAGATTGAATCAAAATCTCAAAAGATGTCCACACAAGATTCCAACTCTCGAAGAACTCAATCCAACCTTCTCTGGAGCAAAGCATTTCTCCAAGCTAGATGCTAAATCTGGATACTGGTCTGTTCACCTATCCAAAGAATCCCAGGAGCTGACAACTTTTCGTACCCCGTTTGGAAGGTACTGCTACACACGTCTTCCTTTCGGACTGTCTGTCAGCCAAGATCTGTTCCAACAACATATGGACCGCATTGTTGGCCAAGCAGAAGGATGCATCTGCATCGCTGATGACATCGCAGTTGTTGGACGTACCGAGGCGGAGCATGACAAGAACCTCCACAGACTGATGGAAGTTGCGCAAAGAGAAGGACTCGTCTTCAACAGCAAGAAGTGCATCATCAAGACGGACAGCATCAACTTCTTCGGCTCCGTGTATACCAGAGATGGAATCCGCCCTGATCCACAGAAGATCGAAGACATTCATGCCATGCCGACACCCCAGGACAAAGAAGATCTACAGAAGTGTCTTGGCCTTCTCAACTATCTCGCTCCACACATCGCCAACTTCTCGGAAAAGGCATCACCTCTACGTGAACTGCTGAAGCGAGATGTGCCATTCACATGGCAAGACGATCATCAACACGCTTTCAATCAACTCAAGAAAGCAATCTCTGCAGAATCCTGTCTGCAATACTACAATCCTAAGGAAAAGACGACCCTGGAGGTCGACGCATCGATGAAAGGTCTTGGAGCATGTTTGATGCAAGATGGCAAACCAGTTGCATTTGCATCAAAGTCTCTCTCACCGTGCCAGGCAAACTACTCCAACATTGAGAGGGAAACACTAGCCCTAGTGTTTGGAGTTCAACGCTTCCACACGTACCTGTTTGGAAACCAGTTCGATGTCGAGACTGATCAATTCGCACATTGATCTGATATTCTTCGCGCAAAAGAAGAGGGACGAACTACAGCATGAGACATCGAGAGATCCTACCCTGAGAGCTCTGTGGAAAGTCGTCACAAATGGCTGGCCAGACACGATAAAGGAAGTTCCCACAGAGGTCAGAACCTTTTGGCCATACCGTGATGAAATCGGAGTATCAAATGGTGTACTTTTCAAAGGAAATCAAGTCATCATTCCCACAGAACTCAGACAAAACATTCTAAATCAACTCCATCAGGGCCACCAAGAGATCGAACGTACTCGCAGACTAGCAAGGGAAACGGTGTACTGGCCAAAGATCAACAATAACATTGAGCGAGTCATCAAGAATTGCTGTGCCTGCCAAGAAAATCAAACCAAGCAGCAAAGAGAACCTTTGCAACCTCACGACATACCAACGTCACCGTGGACGAAGCTTGGAACTGACCTGTTCACTTTCAACAAAGAAGAATACCTGTTGGTGACTGACTACCACTCAAAGTATCCTATCGTGCGCAAGCTGCACAATACATCCAGCATGTCGGTTGCGAACATACTGAGTGGCATCTTCAGTCTTTTTGGACCACCAACAACTCTGGTATCAGACAATGGTCCACAATTCGTTGGAAAATCATTCAGAGAAATGTGCGAGAAATGGTCAATAGATCACATCACATCATCTCCGCGATACCCAAGATCCAACGGACTCGCCGAACGCATGGTGCAAACTGTCAAAGGGATTATGACAAAGTGCACAAGAACTGGCCAAGACATCCAAACAGCACTGCTACATTTCCGTGCCACACCAATCGACTCCAATCTACCATCACCTGCAGAGTTACTCTTTGGGAGACCAATCCGGACAACGCTTCCGAGTCACCATCTGACCAGACAATCGTCTACGCCTGATCTGCTGTTTCAGAGACAAGAGAAGATGAAACACGATCACGACGCGCATTCTAGAGAATTACCACCTCTGCACGTTGGACAGAAAGTCAGAGTTCTGGATCCTAAGGACAACACGTGGCTTCCAGCCGAAGTGAGCAAAGTGCGGCCAGAACCAAGATCCTACGAAGTAGCAACTCCCAACGGCAGCATCTTGAGGAGGAACAGATCTCACTTAAGAGAGATGCCGAATGGAACCACTCAAAAACAGATTGTTCCAAAACGAGTACATTTCGAAGACGACAGCGACAGGAGTGAAGTGATGAGACAAAGTCAAAACAAAACACAAACACACAAACAAAGACAACATCACACGTCAAACACACGCTCAGACACCACACATTACACTACAAGATATGGGCGTGAGATCAGACGACCCTCGCGTTACCATGAGTAGTACACACTGGAAAGAAAACCAGCTACACTGTTAATATCGTAAA
>JBAMJV010009805.1:0-55119 GCA_037951105.1 Echinarachnius parma
GTGTTTGCTGTGACACAAATTGTGGCATAATAGTAACCGTTTTAAACAGATATATATTTGTACATTTCAGTTGATGTATTATGCTTTGGGTTTGTGAAATAGTCGCTGATCAGCACGAGCATTGGACATGGTTTCTGAGAAGAGTCGCCATTAGAAGAGCTTTCTAGCTCAGTTGCTAGTTGGTCTAGAGCACTGGTCTATCAAGCCACTGCATGTCTGGGGTTTGATTCTGGGCTCAGGGAAGACCAAACGTGGCCGAGACCGAGACCACTGATTGAGTCGTCAAGAAGACCGATCGTTGCCCGAGACCGATTAAAAGTAGACCTTTGTGAATTGGGTGGGGAGGGGGGGGGGGGGGGGGTGCGTACGCACCCAACGCACCCCTGGCTACGGCCTGTCACATGAAAATATATATAGCTGCACTAAATATACGTGAAGATGAATACAAAATGAACTGAACTTAAATGAACTATTTCGAAGGTATTGTAAGTAGATGTATTAATACTCGTACTTGAAGAAGGAATACGATTGATGAGTCAAGTCGCAGGATCCAGCTAGGTGTCATACCTAGCAGGGTGTCATACCTAGCACCTGTTAGCTCTGATTAGAGACTGTGCAGACACGAGGACGGACGTACTATATGGTTTATACATGTACTGATAAGACTGGACATACTATAAGCGATGGATGTATTACAAACGATATCGTGAATACTGCATCTGCATGATATACCTTAATTATCATGGAATTTTCGGGGAAGCAACTCCTTTTTTAAGCAAAACAAAAAGTTATATTTTGTCAGCAGTTATATTCATAAATGATGCACAGAATGCTACAGAATTCGAAGATATCATCGCACAATTTACAATAAATGATGTACACGCTATATACTCTACTGGTATATTATGCTTCTGCTTCTGTCATACAAAAGGTTTTCCCGTCCATTTCAAACTTTAGTCATTCAATATTTGTTTACATAAATTTTGGCACGAGGAGCTTGGAATGTGCTAATGCTCACTTTAATTTCGTCTTATTTGTCGATCAATTTCACAACAATTTCACCCACTTTAGTCATTTGTCACACATTATCGTCCATTACAATCAAATTCGTTGGTCATAGATGTGCTCAGCAACTGTGACCGACGAATTTTGATTGTAATTGACGATAATGTGTGACATATGATTATAAATTGAGTGGATTTTTCGTAAAATTGATCCACCATAGACGAAATTCCAGGCTCCTAGAGACAAAATGGATGTACAAATGTATACAATTAAATGACAAAAGTTTGAAAATGGACGGGAAACTAAGACATAGGCCTACCTGAGGATTGTAGAAGACCTTCGGGTTGTCGTACTTGAGACCGAACCATGACTTCTGAATGGGGCACTTCTTGGCGGCAAACATCTTAATAACGGCTTCCATGATTAGAGATGAATTATCTTTGTTGGTGAATTATATAAATCCTGCTGAAGTTTCAAGCTATCAAACAGTCGAACAGTAAATTTGTCCTAGTGTAGTACTCCTGTTTGGTGAAATATCAAGGACATACTTGTTAAGCAGGTTTACTCAAGTAGGTGGGCCGGAATGGAACGACCCTGTCAAAATATATCGTGGAGAAATAAATAATTAATAAATATACAAATCCTCTTGACGATAATTCTGGCTATGAAACAATCTGAAAGGAGAACTGCGATTCGGATTGAACCACCGAGATGAACGGGCTATGCATTTCAAACCACTTTTGAAATCACTTGATAAATGCTCCATATAGCATAATTCCAGCTTATGTATCTTGTAAAGCCAGAGAAGATGAAATATTGTTTTGTTGTAAACTTAGTTCAAATGCCCTTCTCCAAAAAATGCATGGTTTCAAATTTGTCAGCACATCATTTGACAACAAATATTGCTGACGGTGATTTCCTTGTTCAGTAGTTGGGCAATATGTGAAACATGACAAAGATGACATTGATGTGTTAAACTTTCTCCGATTGTTCCGTGAACAACCCTCCGAAATACGCTCCGAGAAGGGGGATGATAACTATCACATGACTAATGAAACTTCACCGTCCTTGGAGCGAGCCGGACAATTTCAGGAAAATGTTATTTATTTTTGGAACACAATAGTAAACCAAGTTTGAGTGATGCCGCTCCAGTTTTGTGGCCCCCGATTTAGTGTTGTTTAGAAATATCACATGTTGTTCAAGTTTATACACAGACGAGATGATGTGTTCCAGTTAGAGCGCGAGTCATACGAAGTAATCCGGACGGACGGGGAAGTATAATTTAGAAGTTAACACTATAAATCCATTAACTGGTTGGAATCAAACTTGAAAACGCACTTAATTCGGAGGATACAAATCCGGCGTTCCTGCGAATAATTGTAATCCAATTTAGGCAGGCTTAGCACATGTCAGGCCAGGATTAACAGTCGCAGAAACAGTTCCAGGGAATAGTGGTGTGAAAATTAACAGCAGAGGCCCAGGTGTCCGTGTATACTGTCACTATAATACTTCTGTGCACATGTACAGTCGGTGGTTTGACTTTGAGCCTCGGTTTGAAGCGAGGAAGTTGAGACTAAGCCCAGGAGGTTGTGATCCTGCTCACCGGACCCTATTCGATCAAAGTGATATGAAAATCTATTCGCGCGCCCCCGTGGATTACCCGCGAAATCACTACTTAGACTTTAAATCCAGGCTCTAATGGTGGCGTAAACGACAGCATTAATAAGTATCAACAAATCATTACTTTTCAAAGTGAATCGACTACAATAGTACAAACTGAGGGTGAGAATTGTTTGATTTAATATCTTATTCTGCTTTTGTCTCGGCGTTGTTGCTCACTTGTTTGACGGTAAAATCATGTTAACCTCAGTTTACGTTGTTTTAAAACCGGGGACGGTTTCAAACATACCCAGTGCATATTGTTATTATTATTATTATCTGGTCGTTTAGATTTGTTCACGGTGACTGTCAATCGAGTCTAATCTCAATCACGGTACCTTTGCTCAGGTTTGGATGGAACTCTATTTTAAGAATTGCTGTTATTAATATCACTATTTGTTTATAACAATCATGTTGGAATTAAGGTAAATATCAGTATAATGCACATTGTAATCTAAAATTGGACAACAACATACAAAGTTGCGTATATATGCCGATATATACAAATAGCTTTTCTAAAGCCATGTAATTAAATAAATCACCGGAAGTGCACTTTTAAAGCTTAATTAAACTTTTTAGGATACAAACGGAATTAGGTTAATCCTATGTTCTCGTGATCAGTTCATTAGCTCAATTCTGTAACGATTAAAGTGTTGAATTATGAACAATAAGGACATCGTTAAAAATGATTAAATAATTATTACAGTGTATTGGTAAGTTGCCCAAAAGTTGGCAGATAATGTGTGTAAGAGATGATGCAATAATCGGGGCTGCCATTTTAACAAGCTTAGCAGATATTCCATCCAAACCAGTCGCCTTGTATAATAACAATGTAGTGCCTTTGTAAATTTGTAAATGTATCATGTACATGTAACTTAACTCCCTTTGTCATCAATATAAAGGCTAAATCAACCCTATAGGTATACTAGATCCTGCCGCCAACGTAAAAAATATAAAAATAATTAATGTCTTTAAACAAATTTGCCGAGGGCTTTCTCAATCATTTAGGGAAATGTCCTTATAATATTCATAATTTCTAGATAGGCTTCACTTAGTTAGAGACGCTAGAGATCGTCTTGCAGTCCGTGGCATAACGTGGTCGGACTGATGGGGGGGGGGGGGGGGGGGGGGGGGGGGGGGGGGGGGGGGGGGGGGGGTGGGGGGGGGGAGGCACGCAGTTTTTTGTGGGCATACTCTATGTATCCCTGGACCTTGTAAAGGAATCTCCAGTTATGTTGCTATTCTTTTTTATTGAATTATTTGAGGACAGGTACGTATGTGAATGATCTTCTCAATGCCCATAAGCCGCTTGGCAGGAATGCATCCCAGGGAGTGGCGATGTTCCACACAATGTGTGCTGGTTTGCATGGTTTCCTATGATCGGGGTAATAATAGTGTAAAGCGCTTAGAGATGATAATTATTTTATCATATCAGGCGACATCGAACCTATTACTATTATTATTATTATTATTAACCCCCACGCGGCCCCCCGCAAGCGCTACGCCACTGAGCTGGGGAAACAGGGTGGTTATATTTTTAGATGCGGTCAGGATGTTGAATCACGGCCTCCCAGGTTATATGCGAGTAGATCTGTGCTAGAACTGGCCTGGCTCGATGGAGTATACAGCAAATCAGCCGATCCAAGGGGATCGGGATAAACAATATCTGGGTATCAGACACACGAATGACCTTCCTGTTCGCTTCCTGATCCCTCCTACATCATGTAGATTAATCCGACACCCCCCCCCCCCCCCCCCCCCCCCCCATCAGTACTACTTCCCCTTCCTACCCTGATCCTACTCCCACATACTAATATCTACTGTTAATTTCCTATTTGTTATCATAGTTTTTTGGGTATCATAGTTGTCGTTGATTCTGTTTTTAACTAGTTGGATGCTCTCCGATACTCTTACCATTTTAATTTCAGAGATAACCCCTGCACCCTATAATAATCAACATATACAGCTGGATTCAATTACGTCCGATAATCTTGCGGTAAATGTTTCTTCCTTCATCACCTCGACACATATTGCGGAAGAAAGAACGATACAAAGAAGAAAAGAGAACATAACAGATAAACACGCACATTAAATTAAAGTTCAGTTATTTTCACAGGTTGCTCCATTAAGGCAAACCATATCGACCATGTTCCTCTTTATGCTCCCCCATAGCCCCTTTTGGCATGTTTGGATGATATAACCAAACCTCCGCATTAAATTATTCCTCTATTGGCCCGTTCGGGCAAGTAAATCATTAATGTACACACATTTTCTAGCCCGAACAGAATAATGTGTAACTTGCCCACTCACTTCTAGATGAGATTAACACGCAAGTAATTACATTTTCTATAGTTGACCAATATTGTAGTTGCACGATCGGGCAACACAACTTAGACCATTTATGAATGTATATTTGCCCGACATAATTTTTCGCTTGCCCCGGACAATTGGGCAAGTGCTAGTGTAACTTACTGAACAACAAATATCGTCTTACTGGCAACTAAAAAAGAAACCTGTTGCATACTATAAGCCCTTTCAGGATATATGTTCTGCGTGAATATGGGCCCTGGAGAAGAGCATTTATATGTCAAGTTCCTGATCAAAATGATGTAATCATAATTGTTTTTATATCGGGCAAACGGACAAGTTTTCAGGTTACCTGGGACAATCTTTGCTAGTATGAAAAGACACATCAGTCCGACCCACACAGTAAAACATAAAGGTTCTAAT
This sequence comes from Echinarachnius parma, assembly GCA_037951105.1. Classification (NCBI taxonomy): domain Eukaryota; kingdom Metazoa; phylum Echinodermata; class Echinoidea; order Clypeasteroida; family Echinarachniidae; genus Echinarachnius; species Echinarachnius parma. Next base: position 5,395 of record JBAMJV010009805.1, read on the forward strand.
TTGCACCCCTAATGATGCAATTTTGCACTCCAAAATGGGGTTGGCACCCCATATGATGCATACCTAAATTCAGGGTGCAAAAATTGCACCCTTAAGCATGTTAAGGGTGCTGCTATTTTAGCAGCTTGAGGGTGAAAACTGTACCGTTATTGTGCCCCCACCCCCACCCTCTTAGACCTAGTCTGACCATGGCTACGCCGATGCTCTCCATCAAATTTTTCTTTTCATTTATCTTTTAGAAAACATCTATTTAATGGAAGATAATGTTGAGTTATTATGCTAACTTCCATCTTATTAAATCCAGCAACATTGAAAACAAATACTAAATTATTTATATTTAAAAAACTAAACACTATACACAACATCTACGAAATGAGTTTTGAAGAAAAATTGCCAATATGAATAAACGAAATGTTTGCATATTTGGGCAATTTCAACCAATCCAGGTATCAAGTATACGTAAACCCGTAATCTCCGATTTTCAATTATATACGCCTATACAATTACCTTAATGACATTTGATGATTCGCCAGTACTGATACCTTCCTTCCTTACTTCAAAACTTGTTATCTAGCGCGCTCCACTTGACACTTAATAGATGGTGGCGGAAGTGACATTTAATTAGTACCTCCTCTCCCCCTGACAGAATTTGTTTGGGGACATCCTTGCTAATGACATCGGTCTAACTCACTGAAGATATTGTGGCCACATAATACTTAGCGTAGGAGGCGGGGGGAGGAGCTGGAAGCTGCGGCCCGCGTGAGTTTTGAAAACGGCCATTTTGGGGCTAAACCATGTCATATTCGAGCTAAACCATGTCATATTCGGGCTAAACCATGTCATATTCGTGCTAAACCATGTCATATTCGGGCAGACTCATGTCATTTTAGAGCAACATAAACCGTCTCATATTTATATTAGGGAAATCGTGTTATTTTGAGACTAATCTATTTTAAAAATATCATTTTCGGGCATTAAAGAGGCGAAGACATTTTGCATTATTATTATTTTGTTAATATTTTGCTTGGGTAAAAGACGGGAAAGATAATTATTCGGGCAAAAGACCTCACCCCCCCCCCCCCAAAAAAAAAAAAAAAAAAAAGAAGAAAAAGAAAATGTGCCCCTACGCCCACTGTGGACACATTGACATGGAATTGTATGATTGACACGTGGTCACAAAGATATCCACACTCAAGCAGGCACACATTCATATTATAATACACTTGCCAGAAAATAATACAACCACAATATACAAATATGCCTACAATGGCATGTGGTTGATAATAATATAATGTTCGAACTAATATGGAAACAGCTGTTGTAAGAATTCAAAAGCAAAAATTGTCCAATTATAGAAACTTTTGGATATTTCATGTGTAGATCTGAAGCCCCTATAAATAAATTTACCATTTTGTATTAAACCAATTCTAAATCCAAATTGTATTATAAAGGTAATCGGTACATTAGATTAAAATGTAATTATAATTAACTACCTGTTTCCGCTAATAAGTTGGGTTTTATATTATACAATGAAAGGGAATTGATTCTTAACCCCCCCCCCCCCCCCCCCAACCAAAAAAAAAAAAATCACACAGCAAACAAATGCTCAGTGAATGTCAATCATCCTTATTGTTTCTAAATCAATTGCTACGAAAAAAAGGGATATTACACATTAGTCCAACTGGGATTATTGCTAGCAAAAATAATGTTACGGGTCCTGGACCGCCCTGGATAGTTTATACCCTCATGGAGTTCGAAAGCCCAGGCAGTCTCTAACTCAGTTCAACTTCTCGAGAAGAGAAGGGATAGTTCAGGTTTGATTTAGAGGGTGTTTCGAGAAACATTTTTTTGCGAGGTAATAACAAACTAAGTGTAATTAGATTATGAAAGGACACACAACTTTAAAGACAGAATCAACGTTGTTTGATCAAAATCGGTATATCCAATTGGAATAAATGTTGGTGACAACTTGTATTCAATAATTTAAGAAAATATGTACAAATTCTACACATTCTTTACAATTACCTAAGTTTTAAAATAGTTATAGATGATATATCTATTGAATACTTATTTTAACCAAACATGACTTTCACATTTAAAAAATTAAAGGATGGTTGGAAACTTGATGTGTCTGGAGGGCGCACTCTGGTGTTAACGGCAGCTTTTTTGAATGGAAATAGCACTGTAACATTAACCGTGTATATGCTTTACTACCATTCAAGCATCATTGAATCATACATGTTGATTTTAAATAATAACTTACAAGTTTTAGTTACTAAAATTATGTTCGACCAAAACTGTACTATCCCTTTAACCCAGTTAAGTACGCGGCATCACCATGCAAGAATCTCCAGAATTGAACGAGGAAGTTCACTACAAATAATACAAAGAATCGACTCAAGGATGAGATAAACATGTACTCTGACATGTCTGAAGATCAAGTTTTAAAGCATCAATTAAGAGCGGATATGTTCGGTCAACAGTGCTACGTGATGCGCGATCTGCTTAACAAACCCTGCATCCGTTCGAAAATTAGAAGTAGGTCGAAAAGTTCTACGCAATTAGCGGCAAGGGGTTTAATTATTCCTTTTGCGGAATTTACTTATTTAATTTAATGATTTCATTTATCTTTCATTTGATTGATTGATCATTTATTTCGAATCTCATAAAAAAGCAATAACATTAAGAAAGCATAAAAGTAATGACTCAATAAAACGAAATGATGAGTTTGTGGTGACGGCTAGAAATAGAAAAATGGGCCTGATTAAATGCTGCCTCCCAGTACATATTAAATATACAAAATTTAATTAAAACCTACCTACATAACTAAACCATACACCAAAACAAAAATTTTATTTGTTTGTATAGTTATCTGAAAGAATTATAGGTAATTGTTTATCTATTTTATATTTGTTTCCTTCACACGGACACAGGGAACGATATTTGCCATGACAGAGGAATCACACCCCCCCCCCTTAATTTGCATTGAAGATTCGCCCCTTTCCAAGTTCCTATAAGCTGATTTGGGTTAAAAGGTTGAAAGACAAACGTTTCCCAATTGAATGTCTTATCATTCATCAAACTGCCTTTGGTTTCCTCGAGAGTTGAGATTTTGCAGAAACAGCGACGTTTTCTTCTTGGTCACTTTGATTGTCCACTACTTGTTATTGTTTTGGGGGTCCCAAATGTCAATGTTACAAGATTTGTAAATGAATACAATTAGTTCTCATTTTTAGCATGCAAGCATGTAGTTATATCCAAAACATGTACGTAAACACACACGCACGTGTATACACGCGCGCGCGCGCGCGTACACACATACACTTAAACAAATGCTTTCATGATGATAATTTTAATAGTTTACAATTTCACTGCAGCCATTTAAGAAAATCTCGAAGTAAAAATTCAAAGACAAGATACATTTGTATCAAACATGTATTTCAGAAAACACGCGAATGCTTTATTTCATACTGGACCATTTACATCAAGAATTCGGAATGGGTATTGGTAGCATTGATTCAGGTACGGAAGATTTTTTTTTTTTTTTTTTTTGGGGGGGGGGGGGATATTGAGCGTAACCCGATTTCCTGCTATCACTACTCGAATAGTACAAACGTATTATAATATAAGGTCATAATTAAGTACTGGCCCTTTTTCATATTAAAGTTGAATAAACGTAGAAAATATAAGCGTTCATAAAACAAAACTATGTACAAGGTACTGATTTGTTACAGACATTTAAAAATGAATATGAGTTGTTAAAAAGGCATGGTCTTCTTGAGGATATAATTACAATTATATATAATAATTATTATAAACATTATGAACATTTACATTCCCCGTACTGTATCACGTATTTTGGATTGAACAGGTAATACATTTCTACTTTAGACATTTTACATCTACCTTTTAATATTTCCATTACCTAGGCTATAGTTAACAAGACTACTCTACTCAATCGTTTCGTTAAAAGCTTTCTATGTCATCTTACTTAAATATAAATATCTTTTGTAATAAAAACATGGTTACTTACGTTATGTGTTTAATAATTTTCTATTTTCGTTATTGACATTCTTCTTAAGTCATCACCATTGTCGTCATTTTCATCTTCATCACCATCATCAGATCGAATTTTATTTCGCCATATGTGCAATTGCAAAGTGAAGGAGGTGTCATGTAAAGATAAAAAGACAACGCATTTAAAGGGGGATGAAAGGCTGAAAGTGTCGCGTGCTTTTACTAATAATTACAGAATTTGTGTTACTTCTAGTCATATATATATTACCCTTGGGTATCACTAATAGTGGAAATAATCAAAAAACAAATTTAACCACTCCCAACTACTATCAACTGAACGCATCTGAGCATACACTAACAAAAGCGGATTATGTAACCGTTGGTGTTGAATCTGCTGCTATGTCAGTAGTTACGTATCCCGCTTTTGTTAGTGCCCGCTCAGATGCGCTTAGATGACGTTTCATATGGTACAGATGGAAAACATGGCAGCCTCCAGTACTAAGTCAAAACAGTCGATAATGGTTTTAAAAACATCGATTATTTCCGTTATTAGTGATTGATACCATGAGGAAATACACGAGTATAAGTGACAATAATTATGCACTTATCAGTAACAGCAAGCGAAAATTCCATCGTTTCCTTCCCCTGTAATGTTGTCTGGACGTAACTATTAGAAGGGAAATTTATGATAATAATAATAACGGTGGCTACTTATATAGCGAAAATAAAATAAAAATACATCTAGAGTACTTTGGGCACATCGTAAGGAGAACTGAAGTGGCTGAGAAACGTATACTGCAAGAAGCAATTGAAGGGAAACGTGGTAGAGCCGTAGAGGTCGTCCACCGATATCTTTGACTGACGCTATAGAGAGTGTCTGGAGAAGGAATCAAGGGTAAAGGTGCGACACACTTGGCAGAAGATGTGTTGCATGGCGTGCTCTCTTGAAGACCATCAACGCTCTGCAGCGCCACCAGCCCATTTAATTTAACAGCCAATCAGCATGATGCATAATTACAGCTGTTGCCATGGTAGTTACAATAATTGGACACTTACAACAATTTTATGAAATGGGCTAAAGTTGATGATGGTGAGTAAAAAGAAGCTGCTAAATAGCAATATGCCTACACAACACGTTCCTACCTAGACCTACACATCGCACATCAGTTTCACCACATCAATCCGTATCCCTTCTACGTCTACTTTTACGTTGAAACTTAGCAGGATCCATATGTCAGGATATAACGCCGAGTACCCAGGGAGCAAACACCCCTTTTTTTAGGATATCATACATGGAATGTTATAAAAGGTTGTTCACCAGTAATGTCTTCTAGGACCTTCTAGGATCACAACCTAGGTGGACAACCTCGCAATCTAGCTACTGGAAGTTCACAAAACGCGTACAAACGATTTAACCCATAATGTACGTTAATGGCGCCTTAAATCCTTAGGGTTCATGAAGGTTTGTCTCTGCTATTTTCACAATAACACTAAAAAGCATTATGATATCATCGCATCGCTTCAGATTTGTATTATGTAGAGTAGTGTGCATCTTTTGATACCAAATTGGACTTCATAATATCTTCGGTTAATGTGTCACGTGTCATTTTAAGTCACATGTTACACAAAGGACATGAAATTGCAGGTTCAGTTATAAACAAAAATGCATTGAAATGTTCAAGATATGTAAAACGTTACACAATTTGTATTTGAAGTTCTTCAAATGGCATTCAATTAAATTTTTGAAAGTTTTTGAAATGATATAAACGAAAACAATAGAATAACATTAAAAACAATTCAATACATAAGAATATGAGTTCCTAATAGTGTATTGTTGGTATATGATTTTACTAAATCATTATAATAGAGGTAAAATAGATTTGATAATGAAATGTACATATTGTAGAATGAGGACATATATATTGGTTATAGAGTACAGATATATAATAGACCTTGTTAAAGAATATAATACAATATTTACCATTTAATAAAGTGATTTTCTTACTAATAACAATTTAATGATATATCTGACAAAAATGCACTTATATACTTGTTTGTATGTGTGTTACGTATTTTGCCAATATTAACATGGAACTAATGCAGAAGTCAGCAATGAGGGTAAATATTTTGTAGGTGTAGCCTGTAGGGAAATATAATGAAAAATAAATGAAGCGGCAAAGGCAGTAGCGCTTACTTCAACTCTCAGTCGAATTATTGTTAATGTGTTAAGTAGGAAGATTCTTTTTATTCAAAATGTACACGATAATACAATCAAACAAAGTAATGGGCATCGACAAAAACAGTAAGTTGTACTGGTACATCATTGTTTCAACAAGTCCACATAATTATAAGTTGTATTTGACTCATAGAAATGTTCCTTGAACTAATTTAGAAGGACACGTGCACAGGTATATCATGAATGAGCACTTAACATTTATAAAAACATCGACCTATACTGTTTGAATCCGTGACATTGCATACTTGTCATTGATGGTGACCTAACCTCCCATGGAGAAGCATGTTCTTTATTGGGAAAAGATCTTCAAGAGGGATCACTATAAACAGCCTGTATATGGCACCTTGTCAATGATTTGAATCCTCGAACTGGTCAGGTTGATGGTTTTAACAACTATGGCTATATCAGGTGACGGCGCATGTCTCCAGGACTCATTAAGTATTACATAGTTCACTCAAACACTGTTCTCACTGATGAAGCTCAGGGCAGTTCCTGTGTTAGCTGTCTACTGCACAAGATATGTGGTTCAAGAACTACATGACTGTTTGTAGACTTATAACATGTTATCGAGCACATCATTGATAGGCCTACTCCTTAGCGAATGAAATACTTTTCAGAAATGTATATGATCTTAAAATAATGACGTTTAGTTTTAGAGGGGTATCATTCATAAAAATGCTTATTAAAGGGTAGTACAGTTTTGGTAAGGCTGAACTTTAGTAACCAAACCTGGACAGTAACATTATAAACTAATAGTTATTACTCCACCATGCTCGAAAGGTATACAAAATTACAAACGACTAAGTAAAAAGCCTGTTATCATTCAAAAAGAGCCATTAAAACACAAGAGGGCGCTTTCTAAAAAGGCATTGGTTTCAACAATTTTTCATACAAAATAATGCATGTCATGTTCTATTGAAATAATGATTAAGTAGATAGATCATCAACAACTATTTTAAAAACGCTTTTGAACATTTTTGAAAAAGTGTAAGCATTTTTTTAATTTTTTGAAAAAATCATCTAATTATTTGGGCCCCAAATAATTATAAGATTAAATATATTTATTGATATTTTAGCCGTTTCTGGACCGATTTTGACCAAATAAAGTTTATTCTGCCAGTAAAATTGCATGTTCTCTCAAATTCGACACTCAGTTTGTCATTATCTCACAAAAAAATTGTGATGTGCAGCGCCCTCTCTACCAAAACTAAACTACCCCTTTAAGTTTACACCAGCATAATCCAGAAGTATAGTATAAGTTATTTCACATTTGTGAAAATACCAATAAAACTATACTATTTTATATTGTCATCTGACGATAACTGGTTTCTTTATATGATATGTAGCCTGATGATTGTGGTTTGATTGGTCACTTTGCAGTTTCCCCCTATTTAAGGATCTTCATCATGTCAGACTTAATAACAATTCTACCCCTTCATTTAGCATAATTTTGGAATATGAATAGACTTATACTTGCACTGGTAAGCTGTGATTTCTTTCCTGCTTGTGGTACTGTCCGTGCCATGTGTAAAAAGTGCATTGACATGTTCTTGCTGTTGTTTGGATTAATTTGTTTGGCCTTCTTTTTCTTGCGAATGGAAGTTAACAAGCTTTACAAGGATGTCATCTAATCAGTTGAAAATGACTCATTCCAAAGACATGTCAGCTTTCATACCTCGTTATTTTGACTTTGTATTAATAGCACTCTTTCCAAACGATGTCGATGTACCTTCGTATCCCCAGCCCCCTATTATGATACTGAGTGCAGCTTTGTAATGTAATATGAGACGATACATAACCACAAAATCACTTTGTTTGTAATTGTAACATGATTGTTTAGTTATTTTATGTATTTTTAATGAAAATTGTGAAAAATAGTATGAAAACAGTTCCACGGGCCTGAAACAGATTATAAAGATTTCGCTTGTAATAAATAGCAGCTATGATTGAATATTCGTGGACTTGATGTGAAAGGTTGGAAGGGCACAAGCTTTCCACATACCTATGATGTCCCGAGTTCGGAATCAGAGAGTGCCCGGAAGGATGGCACGTGATTCATTAGGACTGTATTCAAATACAAGGTGTCAGGCTGGAAGACTCCCATGTGAGTTAGAAATGTGCACTCTTGTGTGCTGGATTGATTGCAGTATGTATCCAACGACTGGGGATAAATGTAATGACGCACAGCGATCGTCATACATTGATACGTTCGCTAAATCATAACATCCATTTTATCATTATAATTATTACATGTAATTATTCTTATGTATTTCTTTGTTTCAAATTCTTCTTTTTTTTTGTATTGTTTTATCCTTAGTTTTGCTAGTGTACTGTTTGTTCATATAACTAAATGCCATCGAACATGTATAAGGTTTTACAGCTAAATATTTGTGTCATTCTATGATAATCTGCACCATTTCCACAGATTTTGGTACATAGGCGTATGTGAAATTTCATATTCTATGTCTGACACGTGACATATAAAGGCACGTGACAAAAAACAATAGAAGTAAAAATGCATGCGTTTGGGTGTAATCGTGAAAATACCAGAGTAGGCATTCATGAACCCTAAGGATTTAATGCGCTTTTAACGTACATTAGGGGTAAATTCCTTAATAGGCTATGTGTTTCTGGCCTTCCAGTAGCTAGTTTCCGAGGTTGTCCATATAGGTTATGGTTCTAGAAGGTCCTAGAAGACAATTCTGGGCCCAAACCTTTTATAACATTCTATGTATGAAAAAAAAAAACCTTTGCTCCCTGGGTAGAGGAACAAATACACAAAACAAAACAATACAAAACTAACATGAAAACAAATTTATAATTTTTTTCTTCTTCAAATGTGCTCTCTCGGGCTACGTGCTGAGAGTTAGAACTGCTCCCTGAGGAAGGATGTCAGTGAGTTGGCACCTAATGCGTTTGTTGGGAGAGCATTACATGTTAAGACTGTTCGAGGGGAGAACGACTTGTACACCTTCATTGGAGGAGTTGGTATTATGTTGGTGTGTTGTTATATAGAAACCACCCCCTCTAGCTGACCGGCGCGAATGTGATTAGTGTACAAATAAAGATAGTCTTTAAAAATCCAGCAGGGCTGTAAGGCCCGCATATATAGGAGTGTGGTTTGTATTCGAAATTGTTTCCTGAACAAAAAATGATACATGATAACCTCACACCTTCATATCAATGGTTCCCTCAGCGTATTTTGCTCCTCCCCACTCCGCGGTCGCACCGTCCTCTTCTGCCGTGTATGCAGGCTGGCAGGAGACGGGGCAGCATTCGCTGGAATGAGGACCTTCAGCTAGTGCAGCCCCCATACGACCACGGTGTGGATGATCACCGCGGCCACGCACGCGCCCACGGCCATACCCGACGCCATCGCCGGTTCCATCCCGTAGTCCAAGATCGGGTAGATGTAGCGCTCGCCCTCCTCATCGGTGCCGCCCGCCGCCCAGTAGATACCGGAGAAGCTCGCGTAGACGCAGGCGAAGGCGAGCGGGTAGATGGAGTGCAGCACCCGGACAACGGTGGCGGTGAAAAGGATCTCCACGATAGCGAACACACCACCAAGGGTGTGGAAGTTGATGTCGTAGTAGATTGAGTAGGTCCCTGGAACATAGCTGACGCCCCAGTAGAGCACTAAGATGAGGATTTCAGTAGAGGCGTACATGTTGAACAATGCCCATTGCCCGCGATGGAAGAAATACCAGGGGACATCTATTTGGAGAAACAAGGTATTACACATTCAGCCTTTTTTAGATTCATTGTTCTTGTATAAGTATTTGAGTCCGTCATGCCAGCGTCGCCCAGTAAACAATATGCTGTTTTCGCAAATGCGACGGGAGCATTGTAGTACGCTAATCTCAGCGGGGGGTCGCACTCAGTGCGAAAATGTCCACGTATCGTCAAAACCTACAACGGTAGTCGGCTGAATTCGCGTCGGGTGTAGAGCGAATACGGAGCGGCGTGGTCAGCCCATACTTCAATAGGTCAGCCAATCAGCGCGCTTGTTCACTCGAGCAAGGAGACGTTCCGCGTATTACTTCACTGCGAAACTGCAAATAGATCACGACGGTAGCCAGAGTACGGGGACGGTCACAGCTGATTCAATTCCACGTATTCAGCGCTCCCGTCGCATTTGCGCAAACAGCCTATTGTTGAGAAGATACGCAGTATTTGACATGATAATTAGCGTATAATGTTGAACAACGTCAATTCTTACCTGATAGTGGAGATATATACAAGAGATGTTATGAAATAAGTTTCCCCAATTAATTATAGATTCATTATTCAATTCGTGAAAGTAGGCTACTGGTGTCCCTTCTGTATGGTATATGCGTCACCTATATGTTATGATACGGTTTATTCTTTCACACTGTCCCTCATTAAAACGTATAACTTAATTTGTTGTATTTACCAATACTGCTATTATAGCTCTAAACACAAATTTCGCCTAACCTTGGCCTGAAAATTCGTCTTGATGACTGGTAGCGGTCAATGTTCTACAAGGTCGGGTATGTACAGAGTGTCCCAGATAAAACGAAACCGGATTTCATGGCAGAAATTTTCTGTCATAATGAATAATTTCTTTGATGAGATATACATGAATGAAAAGCTCTGTTTCTCTTCTTTTATTTGATGTACAACTTATGGCACATAATTCACGCATGACTGAATTAGAACAATTGAAATTGGTATTACCAAAATTCCATTTGCACGCAGAAATTGCAGGTTTGGGTTTGAGTTTTTAGGGTAGTAAACGTACTTATTTTGAAAAGGGACAAACACCGCATAAAATTCATTGTTTAAATCTTTTATATGACACCTCATGATTAAAAAATAAATGATTTATGCCAGAGAACGAGTACAATGAAAACATGCTTGATTTCAGCCCAAATGAGTAACTTTTCTGACCTAGCATGTTTCCCATGTTTTCCCTGATCCCCATGTTTGTGTAAATTCGCTCATGCATCAAGTTCTTTGTCATCTGCTAAGTCAGGAAAACTGAGCGACTTCTTATTCAACTATCTACTCATTTGGGCAGAAATCAGGCATATTTTCATTGTACTTGTTCTCTGGCATACATCGTTCATTTTTGGTGCATGAGGTGTCGTATAAAAGATTTAAAAATATGAATTTGTATGCGGTGTTTGTCCTTTCTCAAAATAAGTACGTTTACTACCCTAAACTCTAAAGACTTACCCCCAAAACTCACCCAAACTTGCAATTTCTGCGTGCAAATGGAATGTTGGTAACACCAATTGTCATTGTTTTTATTCAGTCATGCGTGAATTATGTGTCATAAGTTGTACATCAAATGAAAGGAGATAAACAGAGCTTTTCATATATGTATATCTTATCAAAGAAATTATTCATTATGACAGAAAATTTCTGCCGTGAAATCCGGTTTCGTTTTTTCTGGGACACTCTGTATATGGAATGCATACTAACAAGGGTTTATTAAACACCACTCAATATCATAACGACCCGCTAAAGAGGCAAGTTTTCAGATTTTCAATAGGACAAACTTAAATCCCTGCATTGTGTCACCAAATGCGCCACAAATTGCTGATCTTTGTATAATTTTTCTGGGTAAGAATTTTACAATCCAGTGAAAGCAGACAGTCATTTTGTCCAAATGGTATATCTGTAGTATGGTCACCCGTGGAATTGAACATCTACACGAACTAAAAACAAAGAAACAATAAGAAACACACACAGAGACCGACGAAGAATAATAGCGTCATATTACACGGTGCATGTCCAGCCGTAGGTTGAGTACGTTTTATCAGTATAGTGGAGATAAATTAATGAACGCACCATGGAATAAATTAGCAAACACAGAAACAATCGATCGACTCACCATCATTCTGTGTCCATCCCGATGGCTTCATGAAGGCTCCATAGACGATCAAGTTCCACAGAGCGCAAAGGAGGTAGATAAGCATGAGGATGTACCCCCAGTTGGTCAGGTAGATCATATAGAAGGGGCCAGATGATACGATCAAGTTGTAGAGGAAATATCCCAGCAGGTAGGAGGTAACCACTAGGCGGTAGACGAGGTACACTGCGTAGGGCATCCGACACTGGAATGATTTTAAATGGAAAGTGGATACACTTCAGTGGCTCTTGAGCGATGCTCCGCATCGTCATTGGGTCAAACCCCCCTTAGCAAAAAGCTAGATCCGCCCCTGCACATAATATATTAAACATATATAGCAATCATAATGATTTTAATGTTATCTTAAAATATAAAAATTGCATTAGGAAATATAAATTGATGCATGATGCCTATTGACTTTTGTAATCACTTAATTGATTAATCGATATGCACAATAATAATATAATGTACTGTCTTTCGTTAGTATTCATGCCTAATTTGTGGCACTGAATGAGGCTACCCTAAATATGGTTAAAAGCATAATAGTTACGCATGCACGGTACACCTTTAATAGTGTGTATCACTAGCTATCATCATAATGCAGTAAAAAAAATTTAAAAAAACGTATTTTGCACTAAACTCGATTATAGGCACTGCCTATAACGTGAAGCAACACCACTGGGTGTATAATACAAGATGCAATTGATTGTAAGCTATAATTAATTGTAACAAGTCAGAAAATTTGCGCATTTCAACCAATAAGATTTGCGCATTTAGCACACATGGCCCCGGTGCAGAAAGAGATACAATCGATCATAAGTTTCTATTGATTGTGAGTCAGAAAATGTGCGTGTTTCAACCAATCAGATTAGCGCATTTGGAACACATGACCTGACTTAAAATTAATTGTAACTTACAATCGATTGTATCTCCCCCGTGTTCACACACAAAAAAAATATTGTATAGCTAATCAGGAGCTGATTCTTTAGTCAGCTCCTGATATAGCTATACGACGGAAATTGTCGGAAATTGTGTGTCTGAACGCTCACTTAACGAAACGTCGTATAAGGAATCATGATTAACGAAACGGGGGTTTGAGCATCGTTTCGTACGAGAGCTGACTATAGAATCACGATCGTTTTGTGTGTGAACGACCGGCGATTCGTTTAAACATGATTAGCTATACGAGACTCGTATAACTGGGCTGAAAGGGATGAAACATTATGTGTGTGAACACGCTGCTCTTTTTGCAACGGGGACCTTATCTGACTTTCTACTAATTTGATTGTAAGTATGACAATACTGTTGGGCCCCGTTTCAGAAAGAGATACAATCGATTGTAATTTACAATTAATTGTAAATCAGATCATTTTTTTCTACATGCGCGAATTTAATGGTTGAAACGCGCAAAGTGTCTGACTTACAATCAATTGTAACTTACAATTGATTGTATCTCTTTCTGCAACGGGACCATAGAGAGTGATGTATACTTATTGGAAGAAAAAAAATATTGTATCTCTTTCTGCAACGGGGCCCTGTGCTTTTAAAAAATCATAATAAAACAATTACCTGGGTTTGAACGAATGTAGTGGGTGCCACGCCCCCGAGACCAAAATCCGAGCATTTCGGGCGAGAGCAGCAGCGATTGCTATCATTCGACGACGACGGTATATTTGTTGTCTGTCTGTGGGATCCAATCAATCGATGCCTTTCGTCGGGAGTAGAACGTTCAGATAAAGTCCGACCTTGAAACAGAGTAGACATTTTACACGAGGTGCATCTAGACTTTCTAGTAATAAAGTTAGAGAGAAGTGTACGTATACCTTCTAGTTACTGGAGGATTGCAATCTTTCTCAAGGTAAAATGAGAAGAAAAAATTACTACCAACGTTGTGGAACTCCTCTAATTGACATTCGTACAGTATATGAAACAGAAACTGAATTGGGAACCGCAACAACAGCGACGCAAAATAAATCGCCTAACAACAGTTCACGAAGCAGTTGCGGGTCGCCTGCAAACGGTCTTGCGTCCGGTCCGAAGTAGTCTCCGAAACACATCAGTAAATAGCTTTATACCGAAAAACGCCAAAAAAAACTGCTACAAATACTCCTTCATACCCCGGACCATACCTGAGTGGAACTCACTGCCGCTAGAAGTAACAACTATACAAGACAAGGACAAGTTCAAGCAAGCAATTCAACCCCAAACGCACGAGCAAAGCAATCAGTAAACAAGACTCTCTTCCGCGCCAACAAGATCTGCGCAACCACCCTGTCCGGTTGGCCCCTACACTGGGGCGTTGGACAGAAAGAAGAAGACGAAGAAGATGAGGGAGTGTATTGTTTCCGTGCCAAATAAAAGCTTTGCGAATAAAGAAACCACATTGTGCTCACTGAAGCAGTGAAAGCGGGCAGGGGCGTCGATCTGTTCGGAAAACACAATGCATTGGGGGGGGGGGGGGGGGGGGCGAGCATTGTTTGTGAACAATAGCTCGCCCCCCCAATGTATTGTGTTTTCCGGACAGATCGACGTCCCTGAAAGCGGGCCTATATCCATTTATTTTCGTTATGGACGATAGGCAGAGCTCACTGCTTCAGTGAGCGCATTGTGGTTACATAATGAGCGAGTTCGTTGATAATTCGTTCTAGCGTGCACCATGCTCATTCTCGGTTGAGCATCCATACGGCTCGTATGCATTGAAGTATTTCAATGCTCGATCTCTATTTTCGCTTCTTCAAGTTCACTCTCATTTAACCAGCCATTAGCACAGCGCTCCTTTCACCTTTCAGCCTGAATCCAGCATGGAATGTGATCCGAGCGAACAACCAACCCAGGCCATATTGGACGCACTCGAGTCCCTAAAGACATGACAGACATGACAGACATGACATAGAAAGGTAGTTCGGTCTGCAAGCGGCCCCAGCCCGACGAGGAGATAGAGGAGAATGTAATTTTTAAACACGAAGGAAACCGACTGCAATTCATCTTCTCCGAAAAGACCAGCCGGCAGGTTGACCACGCCCTGCGCTCGTTTGATGTCCTCGACATACCGTCGGCGAAAAATCACTTCATCCAAATCCGCGGCTTGCTTCAGACCAAGCAGAAGCACATTTGGTTGGCCGACCGCTCTCCCCTCGGCTGGGCAACAGTGCACGAATACGTCGAGAACAAGTTGGCAAACACCTCCGGCGATGAGAAGAGGATTAAGAAGGAAGAGAAGGCAGCCGCCGCAAAAAGGATGTTGAATCACGGCCTCTCAGGTTATATTCGAGTGTCTGTGCTAGAACGAGTAAAGCCTGATGGAGTACAAGCAAATCAGCCGATGCAAGGGGATCGGGATAAGACGCACGAATGACCTTCCCGTTTTCCATGTAGTCGTCGTCGAAAATGTTTGAAGCCGAGACCAAGTACCTTCAAAATTTTCCAGGCCGAAACCAAGACCCAATGGTTGATAATCCTGTAAGCGGGGGGGGGGGGGGGGGGGGGAGGGGTAGTCGTAAACAAATTTGCGCAGCCGAGACCACGAATTTTCGACATTTTCGAGACCGAGACCAAGACCCAGTGGTTGAGAATCCTGTAAGTGGGGGGGGGGGGGGGGGGGGGGGGGGGGGGGTAGTCGTTGGAAATTTTCGAAGCCGAGACCGTTAAAACTTGTTCTCGAGACCAGTTAACATTTTAAAAGGGGGGTTCAAACCCCCCCAAAACAGTCATGTTTTGGTCAACCCCCCCCCCCCCCCCGGGTACGCATATGGGTCCATGTATAGATCAAATAATTCACTATGAAATTCGTCGAGTAAGAGCTTGGATTTCACCGTGAACTTCAATATCCAATAATAACGTTACAACCAAGGTTGAATATATAGCAACATATAGCAATACAGATATTAATGTTCATCATGTAATGTATCTGAGCCATACGGTGAAAGTGCGCCAGTTTTCACACGAAGTTAAAAGTTAAAATTATTTTTCATCATTGTTGTACTATTCCCAGATATAAAACTGACCTCTGACCTTATTTTAGAAATATACTTTTGCCCAATCTTTTCTCAATGCTGTTGAAGCCCTTGGGTTCCAACAGCATGTTCAGGGTCCCACTCACCAGGCAGGCCACACACTTGATTTAGTTCTTAGTAGGAAATCTGAAGATATTATTTCCCATATTACTCTTTTGCCATCTTTGACATCTGATCACTCCGCCATTCTCTCCACCATTAATCTTAAAGGGCCACAAAACCCTAGAAGGAAAGTGATCTTTAGAAAGCTTCGCGACATAGACACTAACTCTTTCTGCCAGGATATTAAACAGGTTTTGTTAACTTCCCAGTGTCCTTCTTGTCATTCAGAAGCAGTTTCATTGTGACTGTGACTGTTACAATCAGACTCAATGCCCCTTGGTTCTCTGATGATATTAGGGAGGCCAGGAGGCGTAGGCGTCGTGATGAACGTCGCATGTTGAAGTCTGGCATGCAGATTGTCATGGACCTGTATCGTCAAGAATGTGAGCTGTACTACAGTCTGATCACCGATGGTAAGTCGCAATACCTGAGAAATGAGATCGCCAACGCCGACTCTAAACAGCTATTCTTCGTGAAGAAACTGTCTACCCCTTCTCAGTCTTCTATTTATCCTGAACATTCATCCGATTCTGAACTGGCGAACAGGTTCAGTGTATTCTTCAAGAAGAAAATCGATGATATTGTGTCTTCCTTTGCATCTGATGTTAATCGTTTGGAGTTACCCGTCCAAGCTCTTGGAACCGTGAACTGTAACCTGAGCGAGTTTATGCCAGTTACTGAAGCTCAGCTTCGACGTCTTATCATGCTATCTCCACCCAAATCTTGCAGTCTGGATCCTCTTCCAACTTGGCTGCTCACAGATTGCCTTGATGAACTGCTTCCGGTTCTAACAAACATCATCAACACATCATTGTCATCGGGTATAGTTCCAATACCATTTAAAACATCTCTTGTTTCCCCTCTGTTGAAGAAATCGAAGTTAGATCCCGACGTTCTCCGCAATTATCGACCAATTGCCAATCTGCCATTTATGAGCAAGCTCCTTGAAATGATTGTGGCTAATCATCTGCTTCCTGCAAACCAGTCAGCGTACCGCAGCCTCCACTCAACAGAAACTGCATTGTTGAAAGTGCACAACGATCTCCTCCTTGCTGTTGACAAGGGCAATGAGGCTGCTCTTCTTCTTTTGGACTATTCGGCAGCGTTTGACACGCTCGACCACGCCTTGCTACTACAACGACTTAGTAATGACTATTCCATCACAGGCACTGTCATCCAATGGATCAAGTCATATCTTCAAGACCGCACACAGAGGGTGATAATCAATGGGACCTGTTCAACTCCTAGTCCTCTCAGCTGTGGAGTTCCGCAAGGGTCAGTTGCCGGCCCCCTGCTTTTTCTCCTCTATACGGGTCCTCTCGCAAGAATCATCAATTGTCATCGTGGTGTCAACTACTCTATGTACGCCGATGACACTCAGATTTACATAAGTATGTCACCTGGCGATAGGGTTGCTGCTGTTAACTCACTAAGAGAATGTCTCATGGACATCAAAGCCTGGTCCACTACCAACAAACTCCGTCTGAACGAAGACAAATCTGAGCTCATCCATTTTTCGCAACAGTTCAGGAGTACAGATCCTCTAGCAGGTTTAACCACTCAGGATGGAGTAATAAATACTTCTGAATGTGTTAGAGACCTTGGCTTTACTTTGGACAAACACTTAACTCTTAAACACCATATCACAAACATCTGCATCTTGGGGTATTTTCAAAATAGGGAAGATCAGGCGTCTGCTTGACCAATCATCCGCTGAGCTACTCGTCCACGCCTTCGTCTCCTCTCATCTGGACTACTGCAACTCCCTCCTCGCTAGCCTCCCTCTTTCTCATATATCCCCCCCTCCAACGTATCCAAAATTCAGCCGCTAGATTAGTCACCCTTAGAAGGAAACATCACCATATATCCCCTGTTCTCCGCTCACTTAATTGGCTACCGGTCCATTCCACTATTATTGTTATTACATTTTAACTCTTTGAATTGCTTTACATACATTTGTTTAGTTGTCTGTTTAAGTTTTGTTTAGTTGTAAGCTTTGATCGTGATTTTGTGCGTATGTTTGCTTTTTTTTGTGTCATGTACCTAGGGTTCGTTTTTACCACTTATATTTTTAATTTTTATGTCAAAATGCCTGTGAAAAAGATCGCAATAAATGTCAAGCACAACAAACTTATCCACAATTGAATGATATACATAGATTATTGAGTCCTAATTTAGGGGAGGAAGATGAAATTGGACTAGATAGTTATTGGTATACATCTGAAGAATTTAATTCATGTTTAAACTCGTTTAAAGCTCATTCTAAAGTGTATTTCACATCTAGTATTCTTCATATTAATTGTCGTAGTCTAAGTAAGAATTATGATGCAATATGTTCGCTTTTAGATGGTATTGATGTGCAGTTTTCTGCAATAGGTTTTACTGAAACTTGGATTAAGGAGGCCGACACGTTTTATAATTTTAATAATTATTCGTTGTTATTGAATGGAAGGCAAGGTAAGAGAGGAGGAGGCGTAGGAATATTATTAAATGATAAAGTGAAATATAAACAACGCACAGATTTAGATGTTAATAACGATTGTTTTGAGTCGATATTTATTAAAATAGAAAAGGTAAAAAAGAATGCTTTAATTGGTGTGATTTATCGGCCTCCAAACCAACCAGTGCAATCATTTTTTGATATTTTAGAAGAAGTTTTGAATGTTGTACATAGAGAAAATAAAGATATATTTTTAATGGGCGATTTTAATATTAATTTATGTGATGTTAATTCTTGCCAATCTGTTAATGATTTTTTAGATTTATTTATGACAAATTTTGTATATCCTATGATTCATTGATCCACTCGAATTACAGATAGGTCTTGTACTTTGATTGATAATATATTTACAAATAATTTAGAAGAGGTTTGGTGTGGAACAATTATAAGTGATGTGAGTGACCATTTGCCGGTATTTTTAATAAATAAAACACAGAGTATACAAGACGGAGATAATACCTTCGTTATACGCGATATAAATGAAGAAAATATTGGGAAATTTGTTTATGACATTTATAATTTTGATTGGCCTTTTGTTCTAATGATCCTAACTATAATTATTAACGTTTTGTAAAGCAATATATTTATATTTGTAATAAATGCTTTCCTTTGAAACAATGTAAACAGAGAAACAAATATAATAATCCATGGTTTACTAAAGATTTACGTAAAATGTGTTTTTAAAAAATGTGATTTATATAAGAAGTATTTAAAAAATCGAATTGATTGTAAAAAAAGATAAATACAATAAGTATAGAAATATGGTGAATGGTAAAATTAAAAATGCTAAAAGTGATTATTTTAAGGCAAAATTTAAGAAAGCATCAGGAAATATACAGACAATATGGAAATTGATAAATGAAAGTCTTGGTAGAAATAAGAAGGATAATATGCCTGATTCTATTAAGCATAATGACAACACTATTTATGATAAGAAAGATGTATGCTCTGTTTTTAATGATTTTTAAAATTAATATTGACCCAGTTTAACTGATAATTTAGACAATGATTTTAATAGTGATGATATTTATAGAAATATACGTTTTACTCCATCCACAGCTTTTTAAAATCCTATAACACCCACAGAAATAGTTGATATTGTAAACAAATTAAAGAATAATAAAAGTTGTGGCCATGATGATGTAAGTGTTCAATTATTAAAAAAAAGTTATTCATGTTATTTCATGCCCTATTCAATATTGAATTTGTCTTTGTCTAAAGGTATAGTACCAGAAAATTAAAACTTGCCAAGGTTATTCCTGTTTTTAAAAAAAGGTACAAAAGAAAATGTGTCTAATTATAGACCTATTTCTATACTCCCTGTTTTTTCTAAAATCTTAGAAAGAGCTGTTTATAATCGCCTTTTTATGTTTTTAAATAAGAGTAATATTATTACTGACTGTCAATATGGTTTTAGGCCTGGGCATTCTACATCTAATGCAATCATGCACTTTACTTATAATGTATTACAAACTTTTGAAAATAACGATGTTTTAATGGGATTATTTTTAGACTTCAGTAAAGCCTTTGATACATTAGACCACACAATTTTATTGAAAAAATTATATTTTTATGGCATTCGTGGAATAATTTTTAAATGGTTTGAAAGTAATTTATTAAATAGATCGCAATTTGTACAAAACATGAAGTCAAGTCTGATATTGGAATGCTTAGATGTGGAGTGCCTCAATGTTCCATCCTTGGACCTCTTTTTATTTATTATTTATGTTAATGATATGTGCAATATTTCGGATAAATTGCAATTCATTTTATTTGCTGATGATACAAGTGTTTTTATGTCTCATTCTGATGTTCAGGTTTTACAAGATGTTTTTAAGCAGGAAGTTGCGAAACTTTTTAATTGGTTTTTATATAATAAGTTGGTTTTAAATTGTGATAAATCAAAGTAGGCTATATGGTTTTTACTAATAAGAAAATTGATTTTGATAATGTTCATTTGCGAGTAAATGATCATACAATTGAACGTGTAGATAGTCTGAAGTTTGTAGGTATTACAGTTGACCATAAGTTAAAGTGGCATGTGCATAAAAATTCGATGTGTAATACAATTAAAAAAAATATTGGTATTTTATATAAAGTTCAATTTTATTCTTTTAATATTTTGAAAATGCTATACTATACGTTAATAACACCTTACTTGAATTATTGTATAATTGCATGGGCTAATTGTCGTAATAAAGATATGGAAAGATTATTCAAGCTCCAAAAAAAAGCAATACGTATTATAACTCATTCTGATTATTACGCACATTGTAATCCTTTATTTTATGAACATGGAATATTGAATGTTTATGATATGGCTAATTTTTATATTGCAGTGTTTATGTTTTTATGTTTTAATGGTCATTTGCCAACTTTTTTAACAACATGTTTTAAATTGAATTGTGATGTGCATAGTTGTAATACTAGAAATGCCCTAAATTATCACCTCCTTAAAATAAGAACGACATCTATGAAATGATGGATACCTTTGGAAATTAGGAAAAGTAAAACTCTCAATCTTTTTAAAATAAAATATAAAAGGTTTTTGTTAAATAAATACAATAACCAGTAGATCGGCACAACTGACTAGAATTATGATATATATGTTTTAAATATCCTATCTTAATTGTTTTTGTTATCTCAAACTGTACATGACTTTTGTTTTTGTTTGTTTTTTTTTTTTTTTTTTGTAGCATAGTGAAGTATGTATTTTTTGTTTGTTTTGATTTTGCATGGGTATGTATATGGGATATGTTTTTATATAAGGAACCCTTCCTTCCTACCTCTCCCAAACACTATCATATATGATAATTTTAATTTGTATAGCATTTGTACCTCATTTTGCATCTGTATATTTTAAATGTATATATATGTGATTAGTGTTGAATCAATTTGAAATTGAAAATTCCCGCATTACTTTCAAGATTTTACTTCTCACATATAAAATCACGCAAATCTTGCCCCCATATATCTCTCGTTATGGTGACCAAGCCTTCTCGTCCACTGCCCCC
Organism: Echinarachnius parma; assembly: GCA_037951105.1. NCBI lineage: Eukaryota > Metazoa > Echinodermata > Echinoidea > Clypeasteroida > Echinarachniidae > Echinarachnius > Echinarachnius parma. The sequence goes on from JBAMJV010009805.1 coordinate 27,155, forward strand.
AACCTTTGGAACAAACTCCCACCCCATATTCAGAATGCCACATCTATCGAATCATTTAAAATCCTCCTCAAAACCCATCTTTTTAAGCAGTTGTAATTTTCTGGAGGCGCACACAGTTAGTAATTAAGTATTGTATTATGTCATGTATTTGTTATTTCTTATTTGTTACTTTGACTTTGGTGTTGCATTGTTTTTATGCTATCGTGTTTACTAGTTTTCTTATTTAGACAGACCACCAGTGCGCTTAGAAACGCCCGTATAAAGCGCCATATAAATGCAATTATTATTATTATTATTAAATATGCAAATTGGCTAATTATTTTTTATAAGGCAAATACAAAAATTGCTCAATGTTGGCAAAATGGCAACAACGCAGAATTTTCTAAAGAACCATTAAGAACATTAATAATTAAACAAACATCGGAATCTAACTCGGGTCAACTTTCTCGAAAATCACACAAGAACACTGCAAGAATCTTCAGAATTGAAGGAGGTACCGAGGCAGTACACTACGAATAATTAGAATAGCGACTAAGGCCAAATAAAAAAAAAAACATGTTTAGCGTCCTGCTCTTTTGAAAAAAAGGAAGGAGGAGGCCCTTTTTTTTTTTTTTTCAAAATGGCCGACTTTTTTCAAAATGGCTGACTTTTTTCAAAATGGCCGACTTTTTTCAAAATGGCCGACTGACCCATTTATCCAAAATAACGCATGAGTCTATATTAAAAGTAGGATCTTTTTCAAAATCATTTTTTCCCCCAACAAAAATCACGAAATTTACATTTTTTTTTTTTTTTTTTCTTTTTTTTTTACATTTCTCACAACAACAAAAAAGAAAAGAAAAAGCAGGCGGCCTCCAAAAAGGAAGCGGGCGGGGACGCTAAACATGTTTTTTTTTTTATTTGGCCTAAAGGGTAAGATATATACACTACTCACAACAAGTAAGTAACCCCCTAGCATTTTTTCATATATCTCAAAAAGTATTTCACCGGTTTTGATCATTCAAACGGTAATGGATGCACAATTCTCTTACGCACAATGTGAGTGGTAAATGGTTGCCATAGCGTAACGTTTTCATCATCAAAAAATGAATTTTCTAAAACAAAGTGCCAACAAAAAGTTGCACTTTCAGTTTTATTTGGCATAGTGGGTAAATTTTGTACACGAGTAAGCTTTTGAACTGTGAACAATGCAGCAGTAGTACTGAATTACATAACAGATTAGTGAATTAGGCCAACTCCAATAAAGATGAAAAGAGGACATGACTTCGGCCATTCTACTCCCCAACAATTTCATATTGAAAGGCCTATTGTTTTAGAAAAATGCATGCTTTTGTCACTAAGAACAATGCAGCAGTAGTAGTGGATTACATAATAGATTTGTGTGTCGGGTAATCTTCAATAAATATGTTTACTCGTATACAAAATGTACCCACTATGCCAAATAAAACTGAAAGTGCAACTTTTTTTGGGGCACTTTGGTTTAGAAAATTCTTCTTTTTTTTTATGATGAAAACGTAACGCTATGAACCATTTACCACTCACATTGTGCGTAAGAAAATTGCGCATCCATTACCGTTTGAATGATCAAAATCGGTGAAACACTTATTGAGATATATGAAAAAATGCTAGGGGGTACTTACTTGTTGTGAGTAGTGTATACATGTACTCCGACATGTCTGAAGATTAAGTTTTAAAGCTTCAATTAAGAGCGGATATGTTCGGTCAACAGTGCTACGTGATACGCGGGCTTCTTTAACAAACCCTACATCCGTTTGAAATGTAGTTAGTAGGTCAAACTACGCAATAATCGGCTGGGGATCTATTTAATTAATTAATTTCTTTTACGGAATGTACATTTCCAATTGATTAATGATACCATTTATCTTATGATTTAATTAAAGTTATTTTTAATTAATTATGGATGTATTCATGGATCCGTTTCTTTCAGCATGTTCCTTCACAAGGTAGTGAGAAAACACTATTTCACATAATAGGGGTATCGCAACACCCCCTCCCCTTGAATATTGCATTCCAGTTTCACCCGTTTTTAGGTTACTGTAATAGAAGCTGATTTGGGGGAAAAGGTCGAAAGACAAACGTTTCCCAATTGAATGTCTGTGATCATTCATTAAAATGCCTTTGATTCCTCCAGTGTTGAGATTTTGCAGGAACGATGACATTTTCTTGTTAGTCACTTTGCTGGTCCACTCTTTGTTGTTTTGGGGGTCCCAACTGTCAATGTTATAAGATTTGTTTATGAATACTAGTAGTTCTCATTTACATAGCATGGAAACATGTAGTTCTACATACTACGCATACATACAGAGACACATACGCACAAACATACACACATACACATAAACACATGCAGTTGTCATGGGGATAATTGTAATAATAGTTACCACTTACCATTACAATGCAGTGATTTGAAAAAAATACTCGAAGTAAACAAAAATAAAGGCAATACAGATATCATATTTTAGAAAACACATAAATGTTTTATTTCATGATGGACCATTTACATAAAAGAATTGTGAATAAGTAGTGATAGCATTGATTCGGGTACGGAAGATTTTTGGGGTATACGGAGCATAACCCGATATACTGCTTTGACTACTCTGTCGAATAGTTAAAAGGTAATATATTATGGTAATACATTAAGTACTGGCCCCTATTCATATTAAAATAAAATAAACGTAGAACATGTAAGCGTTCATAAAACAAAACTATGTACAAGGTACTGATTTGTTACATACATTTAAAAAGGAATATGAGTTGTTAAAAAGGCATGGTCTTGACGGACTATGACGGGCAGTAAGTCCGATTTATCAGGCACTGACTTGGTAAAAATTGGCAAAAATGGGAACCTGACATGGTGTCAGTCAGTGGCGTACCCAGGATTTTTTTTAATGGGGGGGGGGGGGGTTATTTCGTCGGCCAAAATTTTCGAGGGGGGGGGTGTTGGTGAATTTTTTTGGAGGGGGGGTGTCGGTGAAGATTATTGGAGGGGGGGTGTCGGTGAGGATTTTTGGAGGGGGGGTGTCGGTGAAGATTTTTGGAGGGGGTAGTCAGTGAAGATTTTTCGAGGGGGGGGGTTGTCGCTGAGGATTTTGGAGGGGGGTATCGGTGAAGATTTTTCTTTTTCGAGGGGGGGGTTTGGTGAAGATTTGTCGAGGGGGGGGGTGTCGGTGAGGATATTTCGAGGGGGGGGTGTCAGTGAAGATTTTTCGAGGGGGGTGGGTGTCGGTGAGGATTTTTCGAGGGGGGGTGTCGGTGAAGATTTTTGAGGGGGGGTGTCGGTGAGGATTTTTTGAGGTGGGTGTCGGTGAAGATTTTTCGAGGGGGGGGGGGGGTGTCAGTGAAGATTTTTCGAGGGGGAGTTGTCTGTTAAAAATTTTCAGGGGGCGGGGGGGGGGGTGTCGGTGAAAATTTTTCGAAGCCAAGTCCAAGAAAAATTTCAAGGCCGAGACCGAGACCACTTGGTTTTGATGGCCTCGAGACTACTTAAATTTTGTAAAGGGGGGGGGGGTTGAACCCCCCCCCCCCAAAAAAACAGCCCTTTTTCATCAAAGGGGGGGGGGGTTGAACCCCCCCCCCCCCCCCCCCCATGTGTACGCCTATGCATGGTGTCAGTCACAGCGCCCTAAAACAAAAACTACACGACCAAAATTACTGTTCTTGGTATTGTTTTTCATTGGAAAAGACACCGTATCCGATGGACATAATCACTTTGTTACTATATTTTGGGAAGTGCCCCGATCCATTTTGGGGGGCCACCCTGTATAGAAACCACCCCCTCTGACCGGCGTGAATGTGATTGGTGTACAAATAAAGATAGTCTTTAAAACTCCAGCCAGGCTGTACGGCCGTCATAGGAGTGCGTTTTATATTCGAATTTGTTTCCTGAAAAAATAAATGATGCATGATAACCTCACACCTTCATATCAATGGTTCCCTCAGTATATTTTGCTCCTCCCCTCTCTGCGGTCGCACCGTCCTCTTCTGCCGTGTATGCAGGCTGGCAGGAGACGGGGCAGCATTCGCTGGACAGAATGAGGACCTTCAGCTTGTGCAGCCCCCATACGACCACGGCGTGGATGATCACCGCGGCCACGCACGCGCCCACGGCCAGACCCGACGCCGTCGCCGGTATCATCCCGTAGTCCAAGAGCGGGTAGATGTAGCGCTCGCCCTCCTCGTCGGTGCCGCCCGCCGCCCAATAGATACCGGAGAAGACCACGTAGACGCAGACGAAGGCGAGTGGGTAGATGAAGTGCAGAAGCCGGACAACGGTGGCGGTGAAGAGGATCTCCACGATGGCGAACACGGCGTTGAGGGCGTGGAAGTTGATGTCGTAGTAGATTGGGTAGATCCCTGGAACATAGCTGACTCCCCAGTAGAGAACTGAGATGAGGATTCCAGTAGAGGCGTACATGTTGAACAATGCCCATTGCCCGCGATGGAAGAAATACCAGGGGACATCTAGTTTGGAGAAATAAGGTATTACACATTTAACCTTTTTTAGATTCATTTTTAGATTTATTGGAGTCCGTCATGCCAGCGTCGCCCAGTATACATTGTTGAGAAGATACGCAGTATTTGGCATTATAATTAGCGTATAATGTTGAACAACGTCAATTCTTCGCGATGGGAAAATTACCTGGCAGTGGAGACAGTTAATTATCGATTCATTATTCAATTCGTGAAAGTACTGGTGTCCCTTTTGTATATACGTCACCTATATGTTACAATACGGTTTATTCTTTCACACTGTCCCTCATAAAAGCGTATAACTTAATTGATTGTATTTGTTTGTGTGGGGCGTTTACCAATACTGCTATTATAGCTATAAACACAAATTTCGCCTAACCTTTGCCTGAAAATTCGTCTTTATGAATGTTCTACACGTCAATGGCTTAGCCAAGGTCGGGGATGTATAGGGAATGCATACTAACAAGGGTTTATTAAACACCACTCAATATCATAACGACCAGCTAAAGAGGCAAGTTTTCAGATTTTCAATAGGACAAACTTAAATCCCTGCATTGTGTCACCAAATGCGCCACAAATTGCTGATCTTTGTATAATTTTTCTGGGTGAGATTTTTACAATCCAGTGAAAGCAGACAGTCATTTTGTCCAAATGGTATATAATATGTCACCCGTGGAATTGAACATCTACACGAACTAAAAACAAAGAAACAATAGAGCAAAGAATAAGAAACAAACACAGAGACCGACGAAGAATAATAGCGTCATATTACACTGTGCATGTCCAGCCGTAGGTTGAGTACGTTTTATCAGTATAGTGGAGATAAATTAATGAACACACCATGGAATAAATTAGCAAACACAGAAACAATCGATCGACTCACCATCAGTCTGTGTCCATCCCGATGGCTTCATGAAGGCTCCATAGACGATCAAGTTCCACAGAGCGAACAAGAGGTAGATGAGCATGAGGATGTACCCCCAGTTGGTCAGGTAGATCATATAGAAGGGGCCATAATATGCACCGGGTCTCACGGATACGATCAGATCGTAGAGGAAATAGCCCAACAGGTATGAGGTAACCACTAGGCGGTAGACGAGGTAGACTGCGTAGGGCATCCGACACTGCCATTTTGGTTTGTTTTGAAATGGAAAGTTACAGAAAGTTAACTTGCGTTCGGATATGCGGTCACCACTAGACGTAGACAGAAATAACCGTCTATTCATGGGATTTATTATATATCGGATTTGTTTACACTATGGGATAGTGTAAACAAATCTGATATATGATAAATCCCATGAAGGATTTCTGTCTACACTAGACGGTACTCGAGGTAGACTGCGTAGGGCATCCGACACTGAAATTGTTATTAATGGAATGTGGATAAAATAGAGAGAAAATATAACATAAATTCAACTTTGCGTTCTGTTATATATACACTTATTCTAACATGCATGTTTGAGGTATATAACCACTATACGGTACACGAGATAGACAGCGTAGTGCATTCGATACTGTCATTTTGGTTTTGTTTTACAAAATAAAAAGGAAGAAAATACTGATATTACACTGTCAATATAACACCACTGATAAGACTAGTATACCTCTCCCATAAGAAAACTGACCAGCATAATAATACAATACTCCTACTCCCCCTCCCTCACAGCCATATAGGCCTACCAAGACTAGTACCTGTGTTTGAACGAACGAAGTAGTGGAAACGCCTCCTAGACCAAAATCCGAGCATTTCGGGCGTGTGCATCTGCAGCGATTACCATCATTCGACGACATATCGGTTGTCTGTACGTGCGATCCGCGTAATCGATGATTTTTCGGGAGAACGGTTTGTGAAAGTCGAACTTTGCAATAGATTATTCATGGATAATATACTTGATAGAGAAACATAAACGTTCTATTCGAAGTATCACCAACGTAGTACACACTAAGGTCAGCCATGGACGACATGCATGCAAAGAACCTCCTTGGTATATGGCGGTGTCAACCCGGGGTGTTTGTCAACATGCAACACAAAACTAATAATTAAAAAAAATATGATATGGCTGACTGCAGCAATATGACACCGCTATTGGAAACGAGTACAATAGGTCCATCCATGTGATGTTGTATAGATCAAATAATTCACTATGAAATTCGTCGAGTAAGAGCTTGGATTTCACCGTGAACTTCAATATCCAATAATAACGTTACAACCAAGGTTGAATATAGCAACATAATTATAGTAATATATACTTCGCACAAAAAGTTCCGCAATCGAGGTTTGCGCATTAATAACTTTTCTATTAGGTTATTACCATTGGTATCATTGGAAAGCGTGAATTCTCCCCTTTATATTGATATAACATTTGCTATGGATATTTTATCACGAAATGTGCATTACATCCGAATGTAGGGCAAAGTAAAAAATGAAATGTCAAAAGTGAAATGTTGCAAAATGCACTGATTTTGTCAACAGTGTGCCTTCCTTTTGTTTGAAGATTAAAACGTGTACCCAGGGGGCAAACCACCATTTTTTTAGGATTTCAGCTTTTGCCTGTTGTAAAAGGTTGGCCACCAGAAATGGCTTCTAGGACCTTCTAGGATCACAACCTAGGTGGACAACCTCGCGAACTAGCTGCTGGAAGTCCACAGGATGAGTTTCAAGAAAACCACACCTATATATGCACTTAGTAGTGCGTTTCAGACTTAGGGGTCATGAACACCCAGTCGCACATCTTGCAAAATTACACCACAATGCACGCCTGATTCCAGCTTGTTTTTTTCTTGGACGGTCTTCCTCAGAGTCCTGCGCATCGTTTGATACCCAATTTGAGCATATTGCAGCTTTGGTTAATACTGTGTCATACGTCGTTACAAAGTGGTGCGTCACACACGGACGTGAAATTTTGTATACAGCGCTTATGTATAAAATACAAATAAATGCTTAAGAGTTAAAAATAGGATTTTTTAATCTTTAAAAACCTAATTCGCTTTTGAAATACCTATGAAGATCATTATACAGCGACACCAGCTATGTTAATTGATAAATCAATACAAAACATAAGCAATACAAACAAACAAATACATAAGAATATGAGTTCTCAATGTATTAATTTGTTTAGATGTGTTATATTTGCGATGAAATTATACAAAATTTATCTAAAACATCATAACCTTTCATTCACTATTTGAATCAGATACGGGGGAGGTGTGTGTTTGTCTTGGGGGGGGGGGGGGGGTTGAAGGGGGTTAACAAGACCAACCATACCTCATCAATGGGCTCCAAAAATAACTATAATCGAGGACTACTCACCCAGTATGGACGAAGTGTAACTGAAGGCTTACATGACAAGTTCCAAGCATAGTATCTTACTAGTTTTTAAAAGAGGTACATTATGAAGCTTGAAAGGGGGTATTATTGTCTCCAGAAGCAACCAAGTATGCAATATGCTCAAATTTGGTATCAAACGATGCGCAGGACTCTAGGGAAGACCTCAATGAAAAGACGTGCTGGAATCAGCAGGCATTGTGGTGTAATTATGCAAGATGTGTGACTGGGTAATGCATGACCCCTAAGGCTGAAACACACTGAATAAGGGGTGAATATCTTTAAAACCCATCATGTGGACTTCCAGCAGCTAGTTCGCGAGGTTGTCCACCTAGGTTGTGATCCTAGGAGGTCCTAGAAGCCATTTATAGTGACCAACCTTTTACAACAGGCAAAAGCTGAAAAAACCCTTTTGCCTCCTGAGTACTTTACCAAAACTCAAATATCCCTTTAACAATAAAATCATGGGACAGTTTTCGGTTTAAAATTTCCCTTTCGTTCAAAAGATATTTACGATTGAAGTGTTCAGATGTTAAATTATCCACTGGACCACGAAAACCGTGTACAAAGTGAGTGCAATGAGTTAGTGAATATCACATTTTTGCTCATTACTCGGCCATATAACGTCCATTTAACTTGAATTTTTCACACAACACCCAGTGGACATATCAGATAACAATAATATACATTGTATCAATCACTAATCACTTTTTGCACATGTCAACAAAGTTACTAGATCCCTTTAACATGTATCATGTACAATAACTATACAGTCGACTCCTCTGTGAATTATATGCGTCTCACTTTCAATCACGAATCACGTGTATAGCTAATTGGTTATGTATGCCAATTGCTTTGTATGGAAAGGGTCAATTGGGAATTGGCATAAACATGATAAACTCCCTCGTGTAGCTGCTATAGATTAGGGCATCTAATAATGAATTCGTTCTGCAACTCCAGATCAAAAGGGCATATGCCTTTCCTTCTAACCATGAATCTACTGTTCTAACCAACACGAATATTCAATTCACAACTAACAAGAAGTTAAACAGTTAAATTTGCATTTTAACAAATTAATTTAATTGATTTTTCCATCGGGGCGTAGATTCAAATGTGATATTGTGTTCTTTTCTAACCATAATTTCTTAATTTGCTTTGTGTCTCGTTTTCAACAAAGCAAGTTGGGCATGGATGCAATTCTTGAATAATTTACACGCCACTTAATCTGCATTATTATCTCGGTAATGAAATGCTAAAACATGTCGTCAATCATATTCCTAAAGTCGAAAGTAATTTCGTTAATGGAAATCTGTTGCAGCTCAATCGAAAACTAGGTGTATTTGCATTTCCTTTTCGAAAGAGATGAAATTACACGTTCGAATCGTTTCTCTAAAACGTTAACAACACGTTACACGTGCAAGGTCTCCTAATACAATAGGTCCCCAGTAATTTATTATTGGTTAATTCGATTTGAAAAACCTATCAAGAGCATTATACAAGGACACCAACTATGTAAATTAATAAATCAATACAAAACAAAAGCAATACAAAATAAATAAATAAATACATAAGAATATGAGTTGTCAATGTATTAACTTGTTTAGATTGCGATAAAATGATACAAAATCCATCCGAAACATCATAACTTGTCATCATTTGAATCAGATGCGGAGGAGGTGTGTGTGTGTGTGTGTGTGGGTGTATTTTTTTTTTGGGGGGGGGATGGTTGGAGGGGGTCACAAGACCATCAGTGGACTCCAAAAAAAATTATAATCGAGGACTACTCACCCAGTATATGGACGAAGTGTAACTGAAGGCTTACATGACAAGTACATAATATGAAGCTTGGAAGGGGGTACTGTTATTAAAGTACCTGAGCGAAGGTTTAAAAATGCTTGTAACCTAAATAATTTTGGCATCATCGCAAAGGAAATGTTACATTCTTACTAATAATTTATATATATTTTGTCAAAAATTGTCACAGAATTGATTAATCTGCAATCTAAAGTGATGAAATTTCGACCCGTTATTCGCCCTTGGTCAGCCCGCTGTGTGGGGGTACGATTAATGACGTCACATGTGTGAAGAGTGCATGAGAGCGCTCCCAAGCCCGTGGGCTTTGTGTACTGTAGGTGTGCTCCCAAGCCAGTGCGTGGGCTTTGTGTACTGTAGGTGTATGTGTATACCACCCGAACGCTAAGTATTCTCATCACAATGCCTGATCTTCAGGAGGAACTGCTACTAAATGTAGACATCAAAGTTGATGTAAACAGCTCCACAAAATATAATGTCATTGGTATAGTGATAGTGATGATGATGATGATGATTTTGATTATGATGATGGGGATGTAGGAGGGATAGAATGAAGAGGACGAGACGGAAAATACCATGAATTCATTTTTCAGTAAAGTCACTAAAAACACTTCTACTACTAGTACTATTTAATTGCGAATATTAATTACATATGCACCGTTATTTGAACTGCATGACATCATAAAATGCAAAGGGGTGCTCAAGATTCACTGTCATGTCTATATACATAACCTGAACAATAGTCACCAACAATATTCACTCTGCGCTAGCTGCCAGGCTAACATGTTTACGAAAACATCTCGGGAAATTACACGACATAGAAGGGTAGACAAATCTATTTGCATGATTCAAGTATAATGGAATATTCTTTATACGCAATAATAAAATGTAATTAGCTGTTTTCGAGAGATTTGTATACCACTTCCATCATCAGCTGGCGTAAGTTCGTGTCATGTGAAGTCTGTATTATAAACCCTCACAAAAAGTTCCGCAATTCAAGTCAGTTGAGCGTTCATATCTCCCTTATTACTGTATTACCGTTCATAAATGTGTTACCATTGGAAAGCTTGTATTCTCCCCTTCACAATAATATGACATTTTTTATCATGGAATGTGCATTACAAAGTCAAAAGTGAAATCTTGCAAAAAGCATTAATATGGTCAAACATAATGATAATTTCTCAGTCAGTCAATAAAACACACTACATCTTCCTAGCAACATACACAATCGTTATTGCACCACCTCAAAATAATAAAGGTATATTTCATGCTTTAAAAAAATGATAAAACGCCATTGACATTCACGCATGACCGACTGAACATTATTCATAACACCGTTCTCACAACAAAAGGAGGGTACACTGTTGTTTTATCAATGCATTTTGCAACATTTTACTTTTGACTTTGCCCCATATTCGGGTGTCATGCGCATTCCATGATAACATATTCATGGCAAATGTCATATCAGTTTAAAATGGGGAATACAAGCCTTCCAATCATACCAAACTCATGAACGGTAATAAAGTAACATGAGAGATATAAACGCTCAAACTTGAATTGCGGAACTTCTTGTGAGGGTTTTAATACACAGTTGTATACGTCTCGCTCTACGCTCTAGGCGGGGGACTCGCACGTGTGACGTCATTAATCCGTACTCGGTAATTCCCGTTTCAAGCCATATAGAAGTTCTGAGAAGGGTCTTGGAAACACGCTTCTTATCGCGTTTCATTGATATTTCAAGACTTAAGAGCAGATGAGTTGTGTTCTGATTGGTATAAGCTTCCCGTACATGTATAATGTGTCTATTTTGTGATATTTTGTGATATTTCTTCGCTCAGCTACTTTAAGGATTGGCCCCATAACGTGGATTATAGGACCTTCTAGGAACACAATCTGTGTGCAAAACCTTGCTGGAAGTCCACGACAAGCGTATACTGAAAAAACCCGTCTACACCAAACCACTCATCTCTGCCGAGTTGAAATATATGCTGCACCTTCATTCATCAGTTTATCCAGCACACATCATACAGTATATGTCGTGTCATCGGGGATAGAGAGCTGTAGTCGAGGTCATGGCAGTACTGGAAACCAAACCATATACAGCAACAGCACATTCCTTCAGGAACATATCAAATGTGCAGTGTTCCGGTCAAAGAAAACCTCACCAACGTGAAAAGGGGGTGTTTGAAGGCACTAAGAGGGTCTTTTTCCAGTGAGAAGAAGCAGACAAGACTTATGACGCTCAACACCTTCTACACCCTGACAAGAATCTCAAGAAGAAAAGAGTGATGAAAAAAAACAGCTGCACCAGGCAAGAGCAATGAAGTTCTGCGCATGACACTGATCTTTGCTAGTTGTAGACAGCTTGACATGTATGGCTTCATAGGAAAAGCAGGAGTTCATTGATATATTCCTCCTACTCTGTTCAATGAACCAGGCAGTATGTGAAGTGGTAGGAAGACTAGCCTAGTGAAGTTCTACAAGAGGAAATCAAAGTGCCAAACCAAACGTTTTTGAGGCTTAGGATAACAGAAAGAACAGCAGTGGTCCTTTCACAAAGGTGAAACATGTTATGCAATTCCAAAGCATGGAACCGCCTTCTTCATGTATAGGAACAGTTATTCTGGCACCCTTTAACACATCAACATGATATTGCCTTGCCCAGGCTTGTTGTGTAGTTGACACTAGAACTGCTTTTCTATCATTGAGGGACTATCCAAACTCTGTACATGATGGAATGTTTGGCTTGGGAATGTGCGCATTTTTTATCAATGATGGCATAAGAAGCTCGTTTGAGACAAAGGAGAAAAGCGTCCTCTTTACGAGGCAGTATCTTCAAGAGAATTGACTCGTTGTTCAAGAACTTTTAAGCTCTGTTTTCCCAGATCGGAATCCTTAAACTGGTCTTCTTTGGTGCTGTACACATTCACTGTGAGTTCTCGTGTCCGAGTGAAAATGTCATATTATGTTAAAGCATTGGCAGGTGTTTTTTTTACCAGCATTGTCGATATGTTCCGATTCTGGGCTGTCCTCACTCACAGCTCTGAGAGATGAATGACACGTGCTTGTGACGTCAGCGTCATTGTCATGAATAACTACTCTGTCGACTCTGTTAACTACTCTGTTGTATAATGTGTAAAGTAAGACCCTTGTAACAGCCTCTTCATGCCTGTTGTGTAGATCCAAGGGCAGGAACCTCCATAGCAGACCCCACTGTGAGAACAACACTCTTTTCTTTCTTCTTTTAATCCACCACCAATGTACAGATGGCTTTGACCAAGCTAAGGTTCAAGCTGTCCATAATCACACCACCTTTCAAAGGGTAAGCTTAAAAGGTTTGTTTTAGTAGCTTGATATCGTGAAAAACTCCTGTGGATCAGGAGCTGTGCATTTCCCACTGACTTTAGAGACTATGTAACTACAAAAGGGTATGATACCAGTACCGATATGAAATTATTCCAGCAACAGATTTGCGTGCCATTCAGTGACTGCTTCAAATGCTTCACCTTTATGAGATGGCCAGTGACATATGGTGCACATTGTATCAACAACCACTGTTCTTTTACAGCTCGGTTGTGATTGACATTGACTACAACCTAATTATCCCTTATATTTAGTGCATTAGGTGTGGTCTTCTTGAAACTCATCCTGTGGACTTCCAGTAGCTAGTCTGCGAGGTTGTCCACCTAGGTTGTGATCCTAGAGGGTCATAGAAGCCATTTCTGGTGACCAACCTTTTACAACAGGCAAAAGCTGTTAAACCCCTTTTGCCCCCTGGGTAGTGGCTTGAATGCATGACCACCACACCCCCAGTCAAGCCAAGGAAGGCACTCTGTTGACAAAATCAGTGCATTTTGCAACATTTCACTTTTGACTTTGCCCTACATTTGGATGCAATGCACATTTCATGATAAAATATTCATAACAAATGTTATATCAATGTAAAGAGGAGGATTCACGCTTTCCAATGATACCAAATTTATGAATGGTAATAGCGTAATAAAAAAGTTATTAATGTGCAAACCTCGATTGCGGAACTTTTTGTGCGAGGTATAGATATTAATGTTCATCATGTATCTGAGCTATAATAAGGTGAAAGTGCGCCAGTTTTCACACGAAGTTAAAAGTAAACATTATTTGTCATCATTGTTGTACTATTCCCAGATATAAAACTGACCTCTGACCTTATTTTAGAAATATGAAAATTAGCTAATTATTCTTTATAAGGCTAATACAAAGTTGCTCAATGTTGGCAAAGTGGCAACAACGCAGAATTTTCTAAAGAACCATTAAGAACATTAATAATTAAACAAACATTGGAATCTAACTCGGGTCAACTTTCTCGAAAATCACACAAGAACACTACAAGAATCTTCAGAATTGAAGGAGGTACCGAGGCAGTACACTACGAATAATTAGAATATCGACTCAAGGGTAAGATATATTATACATGTACACTGACATGTCTGAAGATTAAAGGGGAAGTTTCCCCAAGTACTAATGTGGATTGAATGAAAGGAGAACAATTTTAGAAGCACAATAGTGAAAGTTTGAGCAAATTTGGATTTTCAATTCAAAAGTTATAATTTTGGTAAGTTTTGTTTGCCACCCACTCTAGATGGCAATTTGCCAAAATCTGTGATGCCATAGTAGAACAACCTTCCACTGACTTTGTACACATATTTTCATATTTTTAAATTTGTTGTGGAATTCACTGGACCAGTTGAGGAAGTTTTACCTTAAATGCACGCACATTTACCTCTTTTCTAACATATCTGAGAATGAGAGTAGAGAGACGATGCTTTTTCATGAAAAGTAACATTTTGTGAAGTTTTGTTGTACAGTTCCAATGGGAGTTGTTCATCTGTGACATCACAGATTTGGCAAAGAGTCGACTAAGAGGGCAGCAAACAAGATTTTGATAAAAACTTTGAAAAATCATAATTCTTGATTGGATTATCAAAAACTGCTCAAATTTTCGCTATTAGGTATCTAAAATTGTTCCCTTTTCACCCAACCTGCTTAAAAGCTTGTAGAAACTTCCCCTTTAAGTTTTAAAGCATCAATTAAAGGAGGGGGAAAATCCCGGCTTTGATTCAGGTTTATAGCTTTTAATATGTGCCTTTATTGATATACCACACTCTTTTTTCAAAGAAATCATTAAGTTGGGCAAAAAAGGTAAATTTCATGCAACTTTTTTGCTTTATTTCGCATCGGCGTTCCATGCTCCTAAAAAAGTTATTTATAGCAGAGCGGGAATGTGCGCACGTGCAACCCGGATCATGACATCAAGCATACCGCAACGTGCAGGAACGTGCATGATTTACATGCAGAGCCTATGACTTGCGAGAAAAACAAATTCGTTTTTTGCTTATAAATTGAGGCTTAACTGAAAATGCCTAAGAATTGCTAAAAAATGAATTGTATGCAGCTACACCTCTGAGTGTATATCGTCCATGATATAAACTTAAACAAATGTTGGCAAGTATTGAAACAAATGGAAATAATATCTCTCTGTCAACGTGATTATTGCACACAGCGTGTACGTCTATGACCGAGCTAAACTGCGATTGCCTGCATGTGACGTCACAAAGATGACGTCATTTTTTTCCGCCCGGACTCAGTTTTTTTTACGGGGGTTCCGAAAGTGAATTTTCAAGTTGATTTTTTTATTTTACCGGGTTTTCCCACGTGGAAAATATGTTTTCATTAGTCTTCATGAAAATCTACCTTAGATACAGTAAAACACAATTTTGATGCAGTTTTCTTGTCACTATAATGTGTTGTTGATTGTCCATACATTGGTACTGTAAGGAGTCCAGCAATAAGGAAGCATTTGTAGAGATTGTGTACCGTTTAAGATGGCTTTATTGGGTACTGAGTAATGCATGTCTCAAGCCCCAGTGGCACCCACATTACATCCCCCTTACGGAGATTATAAAAAACAAACAAAAGTATAGTCCGCAAAATTCACAGTCCATAGAATTTGGTAATGCGATATTCTATCCTTAAAAAATCTAATCAAAATTGAAGTCCGAAAAGAGCGTCCAAAATACATATCGCGATTTATAATGATGTAATCCAAAAAGGTGGGTATATCCGATTTAACACAGGCAGAAGATCTTAATGTCCCTCTGTAAGAATTATCCTACATAAACCTAACAATTTTCCACAGACGAAAGATTTAATGTCCCTTAATAGGTTAGCCTATTTGGTTTCTTCACTTGCCGGCCACTACGGGTGGTGAGTGGTCCAGTTTCGCTTGGAGAAGCTGTCCCCGGTAGCGGGTTGTCACCTGATGAATCTGTAGACTCTTCGGCAGTCGATGGTGTAGGTGACTCGTCATAGCGGGTGCGTCTCGGTTCAGCATCTGCCAGATGGCGACGATTGCGTCGGAAGATGCCACCGTTCGGGGTCTCAACGAGATATGAGCGTGGTTCGCGACATTGCTCCCGCACGGTAGCTGGAAGCCAGTTGCCAGACTTGGGGTCTTGGACGCGAGCTAGCTGTCCGGGTGCTAGGGGTTGGAGGTCTTGCGCCGTCCTGTCATGATAGGCTTTCTGTGATGCCTGCCGATCCTGCATCCGTCGGTAGATTTGATCGCGTTCAGGGTTGCGGTTGCGAATTCTGGCCGGAAGGTTGTCCTTCATTCTTCGGCCGTACAGGAGCTCTGCCGGGCTAGGAAGCTGGCTGTCGATGGGGGTGGCACGAATGCAAAGAAGTGCTAGATTCGGGTCGATGTTGCTTGCTCTTGCCTTCTTTAAGGCATTCTTCACGGTCTGGATTGTGCGCTCGATGAACCCGTTCGATTGCGGATAGTGCGGCGAGGATGTGACATGGCTAAAACCCCACTTTGTAGCGAAGTCTTTGTAGTGAGCAGAGTCAAAGTGTGGGCCATTGTCACTGACAACGCGATCTGGAATCCCTTGCTCCGCGAACACTTGCTTGGTTGCAGTAACGACTGCTGCGCTGGTACATTCCCTGGGCATTTTGCGAAGAAAAGGGAACTTGGCATAGTAGTCTGCGATAATCAAGTAGTTCTCACCCTCAAAGTGGAAGAGGTCCGTCCCCAGAATCTGCCATGCTCGGCATGGAATCTCGTGTTGCTGGAGGCTCTCATGTGGGAGTGAAGGCTTGAAGGTCTTGCAGGTCTCGCAATCAGTTGCGGTTGCTTCTATGTCCTGCTGAAGCGAGAGCCAGTAGACTGACCCCTTGGCTCGCAGTCTCATTTTTTCCATTCCTTGATGTCCTTCGTGTAGCTTGGACATGATATAGGCATGCATGCTCTGAGGAATAACAAGACGCTCTCCCTTCAGAACCAGACCGTCCTCAACAGCTAACTCATCTCTGAATCCCCAGTAGGGTTGTAGCGCTTTTGCAACGTCGCGTCTCTGCTGTGGCCATCCTTGAACGATGGTTTCGCGAAGGGCCGCTAGTTCAGTGTCATTTGAAGTTTCCTGCTTCAGTTGACTGAGGCGATCTGGAGCGAATTGGACGAAGCTGATCGTTACGTCAAGCTCGATGTGATCGTTTTCCTTGAGTGGGCTGCGTGACAGGCAGTCTGCAACAGGAACCTCCTTACCTGGACGGTACAGTATCGACATGTCGTACGATTGGAGCCGCATCAGCATTCGCTGGAGACGAGGGGGCGCTGCAGTGAGTGGCTTTTGACGAATCATCTCCAATGGCTTGTGGTCTGACTCTACCACAAATGTTTTTCCGTACACATGCGTGTGAAATCTCTCGCATCCAAAGACCACGGCTAAGAGCTCACGCTCAATGTTCGCGTATCTTGTTTCCGCGTCACTTAGCGATTTCGATGCATACGCGATCGGTTTGTTGTCCTGCATGAGGGTGGCTCCGAGGCCCTGCATCGAAGCGTCAACCTGTATGACCGTGTCTTTGCTGCTATCGAAATAAGCAAGAGTTGCATCCTTGCAGATCTGATCTCGAAGGCTGTCGAAAGCCTGCTGGTGTGACTGGGTCCAAGTGAAAACTGCATATTCCTTCAGCAGCTCGCGTAGGCTGGAGGTCTGGGACGATAGGTTCGGAATGAAGGGACTCAGATACGTAACCATTCCTAGGAACTCACGAAGCTGCGCCTTGGTGTCTGGTGGGCTCATTGACTTGATGGCATCAACTTTCTTTGGGTCGGGATGAACCCCGTTTGCATCGTACACCATTCCAAAGAAGGCTATCTTTGGGACCTTGATGGCACATTTCTCACTGTTGAACTGAAGTCCTCGTTTCTGGGCCACACGCATGAGGTTGTGGAGGTTTTGATCATGTTCTTCCTCCGTCTTTCCCGACACGATAATGTCGTCGGCAATCCCCACGACACCTGGACATCCTTCAAGGATTTCATCCATCCGTTGCTGGAAAACGTCCTGTGACATCGAGAGTCCGAATGGCATGCGGAGGTAGCGGTACCGTCCGAATGGACTGTTGAATGTCGTCATCAATGAACTGTCCTCATCCAGCTTGATGGACCAGTAGCCGTTCTTGGCATCCAGTTTGCTGAAATAGCGTGAGCCAGTGAGTCTGTGCGTGATTTCATCAGTAGTGATGGTTCGGTAGTGGCAACGTTGCACCGCGCGGTTCAGGTCTTTCGGATCCAAACAGATTCGAAGGTGTCCATTGCCTTTGCGAGCCAGGACCATACTGCTCACCCAAGGTGTGGGCTCCGTAACTTTGGTGAGGACGCCCTGGGCCTCCATGTTGTCTAGCTCTTGTTTAAGCTCATCGTGAACATGTATTGGGCATCGCCGTGGTGCATGAACCACGGGACGAACATTTGGGTCCAACACGATGTGATATTCGCCCTCGAACTCACCAATCCTGTCAAATTGTTCGGGGTAAGTTTTCACCAGGTCTGCTGTGGAGAGTACCTGCTGCTTGTGATCAATAGCGTTGATGCCTGTGTGCATCGAGACCAGTTTAAGTTCAAGGGATGTGTCCAGGCCAATGATGGAAGGGCCCTCTGACTCTACGATGTAGAACGTAGCATTGACCCATGGCGAGCTGTTGAAACGGCAAGGCATCTGTACAGCGCCGTAGTGCTTGATTGCCGTGCCGTTGTATGCTGTCAGTTTTGTAGCTGAATGGCTCACATAATGGTGATCAGGGTAGCCATCCATCGTCAAACGACCGGGATACATCTTGCGATAGATACGGAGAGGAAGCGTGTTGCCTTCAGCGCCTGTGTCGACCTTTGAACGAACGCGGGCATGTGTATGGCTATCGCGCTTCATAGTGACAAATGTCATTGCGGCATCCTTCCTGTCCTCTGGCATGGCACTTATGTTTGATACGACTATCTGCTCAAAATGCAGGACGTCGAACGACTCTGCGATGTCCTCTGGCACGTTGGACGGGCTGCCCTTGTCCAGACTGTCAATCTTTCTGTGTCCTCTGGGTCGGCCCGAGGCGCGCTGGGCAGGCTGGGATCTATTGACTGGCAACTTTGACCTGCAGCACTTCCGCCAGTGATTCAGTTTCCCACAACGGTTGCAGTTTGTCCCGAACGCAGGGCATGCCTGACGTGGTTGTTGAGCGTGATGGACTCCACAGTTTGGGCATAAGTTCTGCATTTGACGCGCTGTGACGACATCGACCGATCTCCCAGGCTGTACTCTTGCAAGCTGGGCCATGTGACTCTGCGTTGCCTCGAATGTCCTGGCAATTTCGAGTGCTTTGTCTATAGTCAGCGACTTGTCCTTCCCTAGCAACTCTTTTTGTAGGTCTGCCGATGTCAGGCCTGCTATCAACTGCTCGATAACGCGCTCTTGGAGCTCGGTGTCATCACGAAACTCGCATGTGTAGGCTTGGAGTTTTAGTCTCGACATGAAATCATCTGCGCTTTCCCCTTCCTGCTGGACATACTTCTGGAGGTAGAGCCTGGCGACACGAAAATTAGTCTTCGGCTGTAGCTGGGTTTCAAAGCGCTTCCATACAGCAGCTGGATCTTTCTTGTCCTCGTCTGAGAGGCCCCATGAATTGTACAGCTTGAGGCCAGTAACTCCAGCAAACAGGAGAATGTGATCGACTTGCTTTGTGGCTGGAACATCCTTGACCGAAAAATACAGATCACATTGTTGGTGGAAGATCTTGATGGCATTGTGTCTGTCTGGGTCGTCCCAGCCCATGCTTGGTGTAAATGAATCAGGCATTGTTCAATAGCGAGTGCAAGTAACAAAATATCAAAAGTCAAAGTCGATAGGTGTACTTACACAAAAAGATACACGTGGGACTGGTGAAAAAAGATCAGGAGATGTCAGTCAAAATCGATCCAAATTTTTCCAACAAAATCAACACAAAATTTCACTTTGGCTAGGTTCAGCTGCCACCATATAATGTGTTGTTGATTGTCCATACATTGGTACTGTAAGGAGTCCAGCAATAAGGAAGCATTTGTAGAGATTGTGTACCGTTTAAGATGGCTTTATTGGGTACTGAGTAATGCATGTCTCAAGCCCCAGTGGCACCCACATTACAGTCACCATACCTTTAATAGCGGATATGTTCGGTCAACAGTGCTACGTGATACGCGGGCTTCTTTAACAAACCCTACATCCGTTTGAAATGTAGTTAGGTCAAACAAGTCTACGCAATAATCGGATGGGGATCTATTTAATTAGTTAATTTCTTTTACGGAATGTACATTTCCAATTAATTAATGATACAATTTATCTCATGATTTAATTATCTAAAGTTATTTAAATTAATTATGGAGGTATTCATGAATCTGTTTCTTTCAGCATGTTCCTTCACAAGGTAGTGGGGGACACATACGCACAAACATACACACATACACATAAACACATGCAGTTTTCATGGTGATAATTTTAATAGTTTACCATTACAATGCAGTGATTTGAAAAAATACTCGAAGTAAACAAAAATAAAGGCAATACAGATATCATATTTTAGAAAACACATAAATGTTTTATTTCATGATGGACCATTTACATAAAAGAATTGTGAATAAGTAGTGGTATTGTTGTGGTAGCATTGATTCGGGTACGGAAGATTTATATTAAAATAAAATAAACGTAGAACATGTAAGCGTTAATATTAAAAACAAAACTATGTACAAGGTACTGATTTGTTACAGACATTTATAAAGGAATATGAGTTGCTAAACAGGCAAGGTCTTCTTGAGGATAATGACAATTATATAATAATTAATATAAACATTATGAACATTTAAATTCCCCGTACTGTATCACGTAGTTTAGATAGAAGAGGTAAAACATTTCTACTTTAGACATTTTACATCTACATTTTCAACATCTCCATTACGTATAGTCAACAAGACTACTCTACTCAAGTGTTTTGTTAAAAGTTTTCTATGTCATCTTACTTAAAGATAAATATCTTTTGTAATAAAAACATGGTTACTTACGTTATGTGTTTAATAATTTTCTATTTTCGTTATTGACATTCTTCTTAAGTCATCACCATTGTCGTCATTTTTATCTTCATCACCATCATCAGATTGATTTTTATTTCACCATATGTGCAATTGCAAAGTGAAGGAGGTGTCATGTAAAGATAAAGATACAACGCATTTAAAGGGGGATGAAAGGCTGAAAGTGTCGCGTGCTTTGACTAATAATTACAGAATTCTTGTCACTTCTAGGCCCCGTTGCAGAAAGAGATACAATCGATTGTAAGTTGCAATTAATCGTAAGTCAGATCACGTGTTCTAGATGCGCAAATCTGATTGGTTGAAACGCGTAAATTTTCTGACTTACGATCAATCGTAACTTACAATCGATTGTATCTCTTTCTGCAACGGGGCCCTACCCTGATAGCAGACTGACGTCTTTATGACGTCTTAATTTGGTCGTAAACTGGTAAACACGTCATATGTCGTACAAACGATCAGAATACGACGTCATTATGACGTATTTTAAAGACCATTTTTGACATGATGACTTATGTCGTATAAAAGACGTAAAATTGACGTCATTATAACATCTTTAAACGACCATTTTTCCACTATTTATTTTTGTCGTAGGAAAGACGTAAAAACGATGTCATTATAACGTCGTTCAAAGATCATTTTTAAGAATGTATTATTGTCGTATAGAAGACATGATAACGACGTCTTTATAATGTCGTTTGAAGACCATTTTTGCCATACGGGTTTATGTCGTATCAATAACGCTATAAAGACGGAAGTTTGACGTCTTTTCAAGACCAATTTTTTGCAATCATTTTTTGTCGTATGGACGCCCTTTTTACGACGTTAATGTGACATATTTCAAAGACCATATTCCAATTGTTTTTTGTCGTATGGAAGGACGTAACAATTACGTTAATATTACTTCATTTAAAGATCACTTTTTCAGTATTTATTTTTGTCGTATAGAAGACGTAACAACGACGTCTTTATGATGTCTTTGAAAGACTATTTTGCCATCATTTTTTGTCGTATGGACGACCACTTTACGACGTCATTTTGAAGTCTTTTCAAGACTAGTTTTTTGCCATCATTTTTTGTTGTATGGACGACCTTTTTACTACGTCATTTTGACGTCTTTCAAAGACCATTTTTTTCACTATTTATTTTGTCATAAAAACGTCTACAAATTGACGTCTTGATGATGTCTTTTAAAGACTATTTTTGCCATTATGGTTTGTGTCGTACGACGACGTTAATACGACGTCATTATGATGTGTTTTCAAGACTAGTTTTTGCCATCATTTATTGTCGTATGGACGACCTTTTTACAACGTCACTGTGACGTCTTTCAAAGACCATTTTTTCCAATGCTTTTTCGTCATATTAAGGATGTAAAAACGACGTCATTATCACGTCATTAAAAGATTATTTTTAAGTATTTATTTTGTAGTATAAAATACGTTATAACGACGTCTTTATGATGTCTTTGAAAGTCCATTTTTGCAATTAAGGTTTGTGTCCTACGGACAATATTATTAAGACGTCATTTTGACGTCTTTTCAAGACTATTTTTTGCCATCATTTTTTGTCGTATGGACGACCACTTTACGACGTCATTTTGAAGTCTTTTCAAGACTATTTTTTTTGCCATCATTTTTTGTCGTATGGACGAACTTTTTACTACGTCATGTTGACGCCTTTCAAAGACCATTTTTTCACTATTTATTTTGTCATAAAAAAGTCTTAAAATTGACGTCTTCATGATGTCTTGTAAAGACTATTTTTGCCATTATGGTTAGTGTCGTACGACGACGTTAATATGACGTCATTATGATGTGTTTTCAAGACTAGTTTTTGCCATCATTTAATGTCGTATGGACGACCTTTTTACAACGTCATTGTGACGTCTTTCAAAGACCATTTTTCCAATGGTTTTTCGTCATATTAAGAATGTAAAAACGACGTCATTATCACGTCATTAAAAGATAATTTTTAAGTATTTATTTTGTAGTATAAAAGGCTTTATAATGACGTCTTTATAATGTCTTTGAAAGGACCATTTTTGCCATTAAGGTTTGTGTCGTACGCACGACAATACTGAGACGTCAGTATGACGTCTTTACAAGACTAGTTTTTGCCATCATTTTTTGTCGTATGAACGACCTCATTACGTCATTGTGACGTCTTTTAAAAAACATTTTTTCCAATTATTTTTTGTCGTATAGACGACGTTATTACAACGTGATTATGACGTCTTTCAAAGACATTTAAACAATTATTTTTGGCGTATGGACGACCTTTTTATGACGTCAATAAGACGTCTTTATGTCGTCTAAATGGCGTAATTTATGGTACAAATTGACGTCTTCAAGACGTCTTCAAGACGCCTTTTCGGAAAAAGATACGTCATTATCACGTCAAAATATGACGTCTATATGACGGTAAACGCGGGTGCAAAATCTTCACTTTTTGACGTGAATTTACGACGTCTTAAAGACGACGTACACAAGGTGGAAATGACGTCAAATCCAGACGTAAAAATCGCGTCTTCTATTGACCAATAAGACGTCTTTATGTTGTCTAAATGGCGTAATTTATGGTACAAATTGACGTCTTCAAGACGTCGTAAAGACGCCTTTTCGGAAAAAGATACGTCATTATCACGTCTATATGACGGTAAACGCGGGTGCAAAATCTTCACTTTTTGACGTGAATTTATGAGGTCTTTAAGACGACGTACATAAGGTGGAAATGACGTCAAATCCAGACGTAAAAATCACGTCTTATATTGACCAATAAGACGTCTTTATGTCGTCTAAATGGCGTAATTTGTGGTACAAATTGACGTCTTCAAGACGTCGTAAAGACGCCTTTTCGGGAAAAAATACGTCATTTTCACGTCAAAATATGACGTCTATATGACGGTAAACGCGGGTGCAAAATCTTCACTTTTTGACGTGAATTTAAGACGTCTTTAAGACGACGTGCACGACGAAAAACGACGTAAATTTGACGTCATTTTTACCAGTGTTTGCTATCAGGGATTCATTATTGGCTGTAGGCCATGTTGTTGGATCATACATAAGCCATATATGGTTTATGTTGGAACTGTGTATGACACTAAATACAATATTTATGTGGGAGTGGTGCATATTTATTAGTGCGTCAATTATTTGCTTCTTCGTGAAAAATATCTCAAATCATAACACGCTTTCCCAGATGCAGTTAATCTTAAGCCCGAATTTCCTATCTAGGTATGCACCAGATTGCACAATTTCAAATTCATAAATGCCCAAATCTTTCTTACCGTGGGAGGGGGATACCCCCTCCCAAACCCTCCCCCTCCCTCCCTGCCCCAGCCCTCAGGCGCTTCGCTCCATCGGGACTCATTATTGGCAGTGTGTTGTTGGATCATACATAATGTTGCATAATTATGGTTTATGTTGTGTTGTGTGTGTGTGTTTTGGGTTACATATTTATTAGTGTGTCAATTATTTGTTTTCTACGTGAAAAATATATTAAAACTTTCTGGTCGATCAAATCATATCACGCTTTCCCAAATACAGCCGAATTTCCTATCTAGGTATGCATCAGATTGCACAATTTCAAGTCCAAAAATGCAAAAACTCCCTACCGTGGGAGGGGGGACACCCCCCTCCCACACCCTCCCCCGCTCAGTCGCTTCGCTCCCTCGCAATGTCTCACTCTCACCTCTGGCTCAAACTTGGCAACCCAGAGTGTGGTTGGGCATGAGCCCCTATACACTCCAAAATTTGTGAGCCCCCTTGGGGTTTTGCCCCCCCCCCCCCCCAATCCAAAACTGCTTCCGGCGCGCCTGCCTCTGACCTAATAAAACAAATATGCAATTTAGCTGATTATCTGTATAATGCTAATTCTACAACAAATTTCAATGTTGCCAAGGTAACATTGCTAAATTATCTAAAGAAACCTATAAGCACATGAGAAAAAACAAACAAATATTGGACTGTCTACAACCTATTATCGCCTACAGGAATAATTCATCATCGATTATAAACGATAGTATCAAAGTGGAAATAACCCAATGATGCCAGGGTGGTAATATTGCTAGATTTCCTAAAGAATCCCTTTAGAACATGAGTAAAAACAAACAAACAAATATTGGACTTATGAACGTCTACAACATAATAGGATCGCCTACAGGAATAATTCATGATCGATTATAAACGATCGTATCAAAGTGGAAATAACCCAAGGATCCCAAGGTGGTAATATTGCTAAATTTTCTAAAGAAACCTTTTAGAACATGAATAACAAAAGAAAATACAGTAGGACTTATGATTAACGTCTTCAGGTCTAATGGATACAGGATTCATTCATGATCGATTATAAACAATCGCATTAGAGTGCAAAGTAAAATTCCAATTTTTATAACTATTTACATTGAAAACATTGTTATTATGATCTTGTTTTTGCAGATATTAAAACTAATATAAATACCAACCTGTTTTTAATATTTTCAACATGATTTGCAAATTAATTATTTAGGCATCAACTCTTTGAAATACTAAACAGTCAATACTAACCATTTAAATCTCACATACTAAGAAGCGGGATATATATACGGAACCTATACGACAACTGATCAGTAAGGTGTTAGACGTAGGTTATAGGATTATAGGATAGGTTTAGGATTTAGGAATAGGATAGGATTATGTGTTACATGTTATATGTTATAAAAGTGTTGACTGTGGAATATACTACAAGACATAACCATCTCAATTTTTTAATTATTAATAATGTAAAAATCGCTTCAAAATATGACGTCAATACGACGTCTTTTCGTCATAAAAAGACGGTCGTTAGCACGTCAAAATATGACGTCTATATGTCGTGAAACGCGGGTGCAAAATCTTCATTTTTTACGTGAATTTATGACGTCTTTAAGACGACGTACACGACTTGAAAATCACGTCAAATCAATACGTAAAAATCACGTCTTATATTGACCAACAAGACGTCTTTATGTCGTCTTAATAACGTAATTAATGGTACAAATTGACGACTTAAAGACGTCATAAAGACGCCTTTCGGAAAAAAATACGTCAATATCACGTCAAAATATGACGTCGATATCACGGTAAACGCGGGTGCAAAATCTTCACTTTTTGACGTTAATTTAAGACGTCGTTAAGACGACGTACCCGACGTAAAATGACGTAAATTTGACGTAATTTTTACCAGTGTCTGCTATCAGGGTAGTCGTATATTATTACCCTTGGGGTACAAGGGCGTCGATTTCTTTTAGCCATTGGGGGGGGGGGGGGGATGATACGTAATTTTGACCATATTCGGCGAGGGAGCGAAGCGACCAACCCAGCAGCATGGACAAGATTTTTTATGACCGGAGGGGGGGGGGGGGGGGGGTGTATAGGGTGCATAAACCTTTAGATTGACTGTTTAGAAATTTGAAGATTATTGCAAATTGCAAACACACACTGATGGAACCCTGAATGGAATAAACAAAGGGGGTCTAGCCTTATTAGACTTCATTTATTGAATGATAGGGGCAATGTCCCTTTATGTTTCAATATATATTTGAATCCTAAATATTGGGGGGGGGGGGGGGGTAATAATACAGCCATGCCCCCACCTCAAATATTGGGGGGGGGGGATATCCCCCCCCCCCATCCCCCCCCCTCCCCCCCCGTGATCGACGCCCATGCTTGGGTATCACAAATGATGGAAATAATCAATGTTTTTTTTTTAACCACTCCCAACTACTATCAACTGAACGCATCTGAGCGTGGACTAACAAAAGCGGATGATGTAACAGTTGGTGTTGAATCTGCTGCTATGTCAGAAGTTACGAAACCCGCTTTTGTTAGTGCCTGCTCAGATGCGCTTAGATGACGTTTCATATGGTACAGATGGAAAACATGGCAGCCTCCAGTTTGCCAGTACTAAGTCAAAAGAGTCGATAGTGTTTTTTAAAAAACATCGATTATTTCCGTTATTACCGATACCCCATGGGGAAATACACGAGTATATTAATGACAACAATTATGCACTTATCAGTAACAGCAAGCGAAAATTCCATCGTTTCCTTCCCCTGTAATGTTTGGAGTCTGAACGTAACTATTAGAAGGGAAATTTATGATAATAATAATAATAATGACGGTGGCTACTTATACAGCGAAAATAAAATAGAACTAGAGTACTTTGGGCACATCGTAAGGAGAACTGAAGGGGCTGAGAAACGTATACTGCAAGAAGCAAATAAAGGAAAACGTGGTAGAGCCGTAGAGGTCGTCCACCGATATCTTGGACTGACGCTATAAAGAGAGTGACTGGAGAAGGAATCAAGGGTGAAACTATGGTGACATTTCGGCCAAGAGAAGAAAAGAAGATAAGAGTTGCATGGCGTGCTCATGGCGTGCTCACGTGAAGACCACATCAGAGCTATACGGCGCCACCTGAAGTTGACGAGTGTCTGGAGAACGAATGAAAGGTGCGACACACTATAGGCATAAGATAGAGTTACATGGCGTGCTCTCGTGAAGACCATCAACGCTCAAGTATTGTAACTATTAGGTCAACAGCCAATCAGCATGGCACATTACAGCTGTTGCCAAGCAGTTACAATAATTGGACACTTACAACAATTGCAACAGTTTAATGAAATGGGCTAAAGTTGATTATGGTGAGTAAAAAGAAGCTGCTAAATAGAAATATGCCTATACACAGCACGTTCCTACCTAGACCTACACATCGCACATCAGTTTCACCCACATCAATCCGTATCCCTTCTACGTCTACTTATACGTTGAATTTTAGCAGGATCCATATGTCGGGATATTCGCCGAGGAACAAATACACAAAACAAAATAATACAAAACAAATATAAAAACAAATCTGTTTTTTTCTTTCTTTCAAATGTGCTCTCTC